>VZSG01000212.1:749396-770984 GCA_013398315.1 Nothoprocta pentlandii | reverse complement strand
TTTTTTTTTTTTTTTTTTTTCACTTCAGCTAAATTACAGGATGCAAAAACACTGCATATGCAAAATATGAAACCTCACCACTCAAAATTATGTCTCAGAATAAACATTGTTCCCACATAAGTAAACATTTTGCTTAAGAGAAGCAGTCCTGCTGCTGCTCTGCCTTATGTAAAGTCCAGGCAAACCCAAGTTGTGCTCAGGGGCACCGAACAGCTTTACAAGGACACAGGCACCAGGAAAACAGTTCCTTGTAGGTGGAAGTCTCATTGTATCTTGCATGTCAATTAATGCCCTGCGTTTAAAGCAATCTGCAGGCCACTCGTGGAAGAAAAAATCTGCTCAAAGAAAAGTTGAACAAATTTTGCTACAAATTTAGGATACGCCTGGTCTCCTCCCACAACGTACAGCTGGTTGCTTTGACCAGGAGCTGCTCTGCATGCCCATAGCACCAGATCCGTATTTTCCCAGCAGACTGGAGAGTTACAGACCACTTTGCTAGCGCCGAGGCTCACAACTGCCCCTGAAGGTTAAGCCAATACGGTTTGTGAGCACCTGGTGCTGACTGGGAGGCAGTGTCAGTCCCAGCCAGCCCCAAACCCTTATTAGCACAGCAGCAATGAAGTCTTTTCTTTGTTCTGCCCCCCCCCCCACTTGATTACAGGTTCCTTTTGGGGGTACCTACTCTATTTAAATTATTTACCATCCCCTTCCACCTTTGCATAACATTCTTATTTCTTGTATCTGAATATGTGCAAATAAAAAAAGATAACAGCAAACTGCACTTTGAAGGCATCTTTCTTCATCCATTTGAAGCTTAGAAACAGAGCTGCACTCCATCTCTTACATAGGAATATTCACTTTGTCAATTTCTCCTAAAATGAGACGCATCTTCCCTTCCAAATATTTTACTGCTCAAAATTTTACTCACTTTTCTGTATGCGTTTAGCCAGAATTCTGACTAATGCAAGTCAACTGAACTCTTCTCTGACTTGCCTGAATAAAGACCTTTTCTGTGTAGTGAAACAAGATAGCATGATATAATTTAAAAGTCTGTTCATTCTTCATCTACGCCCCTTCTAAGAAATCAAGATGGTAAAAAGACTTTTCTGTTAAAAAATCACACATCGCAAGTTTAGCATATACAAATTTCTTCCTCTAGTTTAGCACACTCTTTGAATTTGATCCAAATTGCACGCCTACATCAGTGCTATAATGGCATTATCTAGCCCCTATGGCACATACGACTGAGCATCTTACACCATTTCCTTTCAGTGTCTCTTTGTCATATGGCAACCATATGTTTATCTGCACCTTAATTACAGCAGACTAGAAAAAAGCAAATATATACTAAAAATCTACTGTTAAAATATAAGGAGAAGTAGAACGAAATGAAAATGAAATCTCTAAAAAACACAAAGCAGC
This sequence comes from Nothoprocta pentlandii, assembly GCA_013398315.1. Lineage (NCBI taxonomy): Eukaryota > Metazoa > Chordata > Aves > Tinamiformes > Tinamidae > Nothoprocta > Nothoprocta pentlandii. The sequence continues at coordinate 769,562 of VZSG01000212.1, read as the reverse complement.
ACATAATGACTTAGTGAAGACAGATGTACAGAGGTGTTTTTCATTTTTTTTCCCTTGGTGAAAAAAGGTCAATCTTTTCTCCATTAATTCTTTTTAAAGTTTGTCTAGACTGGAAATTTTACCAGTTTATGAAAAATTATACTCCTGACGATGTGCAAACATTTACAAACCAAAGCAACACAACCAAGTCCTGGCAGTTTACTCTATTTTTGTTTCTTTAGTAAAGGAGTGCTGTGGAAAGGAGAACACACATCTCTAAAACAGGCCTTTGCTGGTTCCCCCTCCCCCTGTACCTCCAGAGACCTGGCATGGCCTCAGCAGACATGTTCAGCCACCCCTGGGTTCCAAAATCTAAGTTCCACTAGTTTTGGCTTTTTTTTCTTTGCATTTATAAATTAAAATTATCCTTATTTTCTAGACTTTTTTTTGGATGCCTGGGATGTTTGGATGTTCTGGATGTGACCCTGTGCAATGTGCTCTTGGTGTCCCTGCTTGAGCAGGGGGGTTGGACTAGATGATCTCTGGAGGTCCCTTCCAACTTCAACCATTCTGCAATTCTGCGAGTCCCCTAATTCCCTCCTCTGTGCTTAAGGGCAATATACTTAATATAAGGCACCACGTAGAAATCAGCAGACATGTTAAAAAGTAATACTAACCAGTCAAGGGTGATGTGGAGACAAGAAAGTTTATGACAGAGGAAAAAAAACAATGTCAGATTACAGAACAGCAGGAACAACCACCATTTGGGAAGAAACAATAATTTTAAATAGGCAGACTGAAGTTAAAGCATTTTTAGGAGGGAAATTAAACTAAGTTTGTGTTTCCTTCTTTTATACCAGAAGCAAATTGCTTTATAGAGCTTTGAATATCTTTTTATAAAGTTCTGTAAGATTCTCGCTTGTTGATGGCTTCGAAAATGCCCAATGATTATACAAAGCAACTTGCATTCGGAGTACCAAGGAAGAGCTGATTTTAAGCGTGACCCAGCTTGCTTTTGTACAGTTTACATAATCAAGCTTGTCCAGACAGTCATAATTTTTAACAGAATATAAATAAAAGCATCTGAATTTAGTTAATGACTTGGCACTGAAGCAGTGTTAGTTTTTCTTCCAAGTATCCTGATTTTGTTTTAAATCACAGGACACAACCTGTGTTTATTTCATTGCATTTAGTTCATCTCAATAAGCTTAATATTAGACCTTCATGCTTTCAAAAGTATGACCAAAGAAAAAGGTTTCAGATGAAGTATTCAGTTTACGCTGAATATTTACAATTGCAGTTATTTCATCTAGACTATAGATCAGGTAGAAGGTAAAATTGCAGAGTTAAGGACAAGACCTTCAGCTTCTTCAGCTCCTGGGAATCAATACAGCTCCATAACAAGCATTCATCTGAGCTAGGGAAGATGTTAATATCTACAGACTTAGAACATCTAAAAATCACTTTTCATTTCTAATCCAAGGATATAAACTGTTTCAAAGATTGATCTTTTGTAACTTGGTGCAAACAGCAGAGAGGATATAAGCCCATGAGTAACCAACAAACAGACTTGCAATTTCACCTGCATATTTTAAGACAGTAGAGGCTGCATTGTGATCTTCACTGGATACCCGTGACAAAGATGCAATTTGTTTGCACATTCTTGCATGACTTGCACACCAGAATAAAAATGTTTCTTTTTAGTTTTTGGTATCTGTGTTTGATGCATTTTATCAAACACATCCTAACCACACACACAAAAGAGTAAAATAGAAAATACCTTTAAGAAGATCCAAGCACCCACAAGCAGAGATTTATTATACCCAAAAATATTTAACAGATTTATAATCACTGTGTATATGAGGGCGTAGGGGCAGTCAATTCACTGCTAAGTAGCAGGCTATTAAAAACTGTCAAACTGCTTTGAAAACATCATCTACTGAACACTTTAGTGAGAACGGGAGAAGGAACCCCAACCCCAGGCAACAGAACAGAAGAAGAAATAAGGAACTATCTTTAGAGAGAAGAATTCTAACAGTATGCATGCTGCAACTACCTTAGACTTAATCTTTTAAGACAAGGATGATGTGTGGTGTCAAATACAAAGGAATTTAGGGCAGTGCTGATAATTCCTAAGTGAATCCGTTAGGAAAAAACATGTGTAGTTGCCATGCAAAAATGTATGCTTAGGCTCCAGCTTTTTGGGTTTTTAAAACTGCCAAAACTGCCGTCACCAAGACTGTGCCTCGATAGGCTTGTGTAAATATTTGTGTTATTGCTAGGTATTTCTACAGTACCAAATACCAGTAATACCAATCCTAGCTGCAAGTGTTAGTCATTCACTTCCCGTGCAACCCCTTGGCATTATTTGCTTGAATTTGAATGGTTGGCATCACAGAAACCTCCATCTGACTGTAGGCAACCACACGCTTAGCTCCTGGAAAAATCCAGTACCGGTAACTGAAAGAAAATTTAGCTAATATTGCAGCTGCCCTTCTTTTTCTCTCTTACCCCTCCACCTCGCTCAGCTCTTTAAATAACCAGTTTAATTCTTTCCTGTTTTTAAGTCTGTACGGAAGTGAAGTAACTCTGACACAGACATGCATATAAACCTCCTGTGCATATACAACTTGTCTCAGCTAGCGGTGATTACCCAGCACATCTGCCCTGACTCACAGCCCACAGCTACAGAGGAAAGTGAGGGTTATGGAGCAAGAGTCTTTGCCAGAATGTGATTTTGCACAAATGCATTAGAGGGATTAGGAGAGGCCTCCATGCTCTATACTCCCTCCCTGTGCTCACTGCAAATCCATTCCCCAACTCCTGGAGGTCCTGTTTCCTACACAGAGCAGGGGCAAAATGCCACCCCATGGCCCAAGGTGCTCAACCCCGTGGTGTGACAGACCATGAACCAGATTTCAGAGTTGCTTTAGTCCCCGAGGAAGTCTATGTGCCGGTTATTAATAAAGTCAGCTTAGGAAGGCAAAACTGAGGTCAAGATTACTTCTCTGTTTACTATACATAATATTAGCAGCCAAGGGAAAGTGGAGGTTTTTCAGACTTTGACCTGAGGGCACATACAAATGGTCTGTTCTTTGTGGAACTATTAAATTAAAAATGAATGATCATTGATTCCATTGACAAGTGTCATAGACTACCTGGGCATTCATAATCACAGTATGCAAAACATGACCGTTCACACAAAGAGCCTTATACAAAAAGGTTATAGTCTATAATGCTACTTCAAAAGCACAACAAAAAAATTGCTATTTCTGGTATTCTAATTAAATAAGCAATTGAAGAATCTATGATTATTCAAAGTATATTAACCAGACAAAATACAAAGTCATACGAAGAGCACCAGCACTGGGAAAATCCAGTCTTTGACATAATTCTATGTAAGGAGTTGAAGAAAAAGAGGGAGAGGAACAACAGTAACAAGGAGAAATGATGAGCAGATGAGATTTTAAAAAAGAGATGGGAAAAGAGGGAAAAACAGGCTGATATAACCAGGCTGGTATATCCAAGCAAAAAAGTAAATTCAGAAAGTTTGGAATACATGGACAGCTGAATAAGAAGTTAAAGAAAAAGGAAATTAAACCACCAAACAAAAGGACAATTTTGCATGCACAGAATTGATTTTTTTTTTTAATAACTTGCATATTGTATAATGCTTGTGTAAAAAGGCGAGGATGAACCAGTTAAAGACAGGCTACATTTCCAAAATCAAGCAGAGTTTGATACTAGAAACTGAAGCATATAGACCTATTACTTGATTCCTAGGTAGGAAAAAAAATGATAAAAATGGCAAGCAATAAAACTTTACAACAAAAATAATTCTAAATAACTTCAAATAATTCTAAATAACTTCAATATTCTTTTTTTTTTTTTTTTTCCTCTCTTGTAGAAAGACCTCTGGATGACTCTCTTCCATAACACAGTGAGAAATAACATTTAAGGTCTCCAGCAAATTCATCATTCATTCTTTGGCTTTCTCTACTTTTTTCTCCCCTCTGTGTCTTGGAATTAACTATTGTGTTGGCATTTATTTGCAGCTTTCCTTTCCAGAGCAAAAACAGTATGTTCTATCATATGGACAAAATAATCGGTCTTTAAAAAATATTTCAAATAGTTCTACAGCTCCTACTAACTCCAGAATCACAATGCTGATTTTTAACATATTCTGTTGCCTTATGAATCCAGAATTACTTTGAAATTCCTAACTCTATTTTGCAGCAGCTTTTGTGCTCACTTCTATGGGACAAACATGTTCATGACATTGAACTACTGAGAAGGTATGTGCTATAAACATAAGCTATATATATAATCCTGCAACTTTCTGAAACAAAATAGCAAAATCTCTGGCAAGATCAGCTGCTTCTACCTCACACCACACACAGTAGCAATACAAATAGAAGCCGTGAGATAGAGGAGAGGTAGCAAGTGAAGAACTAGATATCAAAGACATCCAAAATATAGTATAAAATTCATGCATGTACAATTCTTTTAACAATCTTCTCCAACTACCTTGATGATTAAGCATGAAGAACAGTCCTTTCCAGTGAGTCATACATACCCTCTGCTACCTTTGGCTTTCACTGCTATTGTTACTTGCGCTCTTTTTCTTAAAACTACTGGTAATAACTTAGCACATAACTTATTTATTATGTAGATACACTGCTTGTGAAAACAGCTGCTATTTACATCCATTCATGTGTCTTGGTTATTGAAGATTAAAGTCCATCCATACTTGCAGTGCGTACAGAGTACATAGTTCACAGAAGGTGCTACACTCTTGTTTTATTGTTTATTCAAGTAATAGTAAATAGTAATAGTAAAATAATAAAGTGGAGGAAACTTTCATGTGAGAATCTTTGTAGGAAATGAAATGTAAAATTAATTTTTAAAACTCCTGCGCAGACTCTCAAACTTGAGTTATCATATCTGATACTCAGTAATTACTGATGCTTTGCATTTTAATGCAATTTAACTCCCCAGTATCATTAAATATTTTGTTCAAAAAGCCTGAATAACCTTCTGCAGTGTCAAATTCATTTTGCCCAGAGTACAACCAAAAGCCAGTGACCACAGAAACACTCCAATGGTGGAGCTATTGTATGAGCATCAAACAAGTTCTGCAAATGCTATTATATATGATTGTGTTTTCTAGAGCCGTACAGTTGAGAACAAACTTAGGGTGGATTTTATATGGAATATATTTCAACATAACAGTAGATTTATGAATTAATGTTAAAAGTACCATTTCTTTGAAACAGGTGAACACTTACTCTGAATTATATTTACATTTCTCAACTGTTTTTCATCCTGTGAGATCAAAGTACAGAAAAATAGTTTGTCTTGGCTGACAGTTGCTGCTCTAACTGTTAAACAAAGGCAGCTCTGTTCACCCTTCCTCTTGCTGAAATATGAATAAAAAAATACAGGAACCTTTGCAGGATTTTAGAGTGCTTAAAATTAACTAACCAAAATGTTCAATACCAATCTTAAGTAAACTGTACTTTCTAGGATACAGTGACTGAAGAAGTTTTCAATAAGAACATCATGATGTAACCAGAAAAAAAAAGAAAGCCTGCACTCCCAATAACTCCCAAGTGTTCTGAAGGGATGGTTGAGAAAATTATGATTTTAAGTTTTGACACTGTTCAGAGAGCTGCTGCACTGAGGACACAGTTCTACAATAAGGTTTGCTTTAATTATTAAATAATTTGGATAAGAGTTTCTCATCTGTTTAATGGCACAGGTTTGAGTTCTCATACTTTTCCAAATTCACTCATAAAAGGAAAAAGGCAATTAAAGAATTTCAGACAGTTAAAACAGTCAAACTGACAAATTTATTTGTAATCTATGTGCTTATAAATGGATTAAGGATAAAGCACTACAGAAGCAGCAAAACGTTTTAAGCAGAAAATGACCAGTTACTAAAGAGGAAATGCACAACTGTATCAAGCTGCTGCAAATATTTTTGAGTATACTCAGACTCTGCCATTTATATTATAAACCAATGTTACTATAAACATTTTGCATATGCAGTATGTCCCCAAATTTGTCTGTGCTCTATACCATCTCAAATTCTTGTTACTCTTATTCCTACTTTCTAGTATCATCTTCTTGACAAGTAGGAAATTGCAGCACTACTTTATACCCTACTACTTTTATATTATATATACTTTATACTACTTCTTGGGGGGTCACACTGTTACCTGAGCTCGCCCATTCAAGGTGACGCAGGCATGGCAGCAAAAGCTGCCAGTGTCATCTCTGGTTACACACAGCCATGGTGCTCAGTACTCAACCTGATATAACCTTAAGGTTCATAGAATAGATATATTTTCATAACAGTAAAATGAATTTTTCCTCCATACACACTCCAGTCTTCAAGCTGAAATAAAAGGCTCTTCATATACTGAGCATCCACTAATTAGGATCCTTCTACACACATTAGTTTCACTGTACAGTAATGGCATTAATATAAACATACTTACTCCTACTTTAAACTACTCAGTAATGGAGTAACATCTCACATCATCCTTTTTTCCCCCAAACCAGCAAACTGGACAGATAATGCACTTTTGTTGCAGTTGTGGTATGCTACAGTCAAGCAATTCTTTGAAACAAGTGACTTGCACAAACTTCCTTCTCCATATTCATGACACATGGATAAGTGTCATACTAAAACTGCACGTAATAAAATAACTTCATGTTGAACTGGTCAACTGTGAGTGGAATATGTTTCCATAGTTTTCTATAGTCATTGAATACAGAAGCTTAGGAAAATATTAGTCAAGTCTAACTCTCATAGGAGAGAAACAAGTATTCCAGTTGAAGCAGAACTTCAAGTAAACAAACATCAAAGATGGTTATGAAATTCAAGAATTCTCGAAACAGCCTGGATATTTATGTGTCACTGTACCACAGCATTGGAATCGATTACAGGAGGTTGTTACTAAGTTGAATATAGGCCCCAAAATTCTAAAAAACTCCTGAGCAAGTCATGTCTCAGTATATATGTTCAATACATAATGTACATGTGTCACTTTGGACCTTGAAATGTTACCTAAATACAAGTCCTAAAGGGTCATCCAATCTTCCTTGGTATGAGAGGATGCTGGCCTGGAGACATGGTACTGAACAGAGAGTACACACCATTTTAGGAAAAAAGTGAATGTAAACATATCCATATAAAACTGCTCAGTCATTAAAAGCTACGTAAGAGTATATAGCATGATTCAAACAAGATTCTCTCCAATTTCACTGGGAGAAGATGTCTTATTTCTTATTTAAGCTAAAAAGCACTAATTAGCTTGTTTCGATGGGCTTCTGGCCAAAGAAATAATTACATCTCTGGTTATTTCTGTATGAAGATACAATGATTTAAACCACGGTTTCAAAAAATAAAGTCTTTGGGAATCTCCTATGCAATTCCTACCTGCCCTGCTTCCCTTCTTGTTCTCGGCATCACCAAGCTACTTCCTCTCAATCCTTCCAGCACGGCTGCTAGGGTGGCTGTGCCATGGATTAGACCAGAAAGCAACACATAGAGGAAAAAAATGGATTCGTTCTCTCAATTTGACTAATAGCCCAGCCACAAAAACAGTAGCAGCACAACAGTCACTGCGGAATGAATGATACTGCTGCGGAAGAGCTCAGTTCCTCCTAAGACAATTCCAGTTGGATAGATATGCAAAGCCAGCAAGCAGGATGAAAGATTAGCCTGAACGCTTCTCAAACCACCTGAGGATTGAAACTAGGTAGTGGCAAATACTACTACACCAAAAAGTCTGTTCAGCATCCAGGCTGAACAAGCATCCCTAGCTGCTCCGTAGCCAGCAAGGGCACAGGGCCAAATACCTTTACGAGGACAAGAACTGACTGGACAAAGAAGTGACAGGGCTGCCTAATCAAGCTACCGTGGAGAGACAGCAAGCTTTTGGATAAGGCTTAACAGAAAACTTCCTTTAAATGTTTTGCTCCTGCTACTGGAATTAAATGTTTCAGTTCTTAAGTGGTTCATTCCTAGCCAGATTAGACTGCCAGTTTCCAAAGGAAACAACTGTTGGTTTTGAAGCAAAACCTCTGTGCTGTAGGAGAGCTGGATAGAGGCAGGTGTGTGTGGTTTCAGGGGATGTGTTGACACGATAGTTATCATCAGTTATTACCAGTGCAGAGGGACAATGTCCCCACCTTGTGCCACCACTGCTCCTACCGGCTACAAGCTTTTCCTGATCATCTGGCATCATGAAAAGAAATTCTCATTTTGCACAAGTTTGGCCACATTTTTTTTGTATGACCCAGAAAAGTCATAAAGCTAACACAGATCATTACTTCACAGAGTGAAAAATAAGGCTCAGCTTATAATCAATCTTGAACTATGTGCACTATTAAGTTACAAAACCCTCTGGAATTGCCACAATCATGAATACCAACGTGGCATTAAAAATAAAATTTAAAAATCAGATATGCAAGCATGCATATATATACATACAGATATGTATACACACACATATATACACACACACACATATTATCTTACTTTTTCTCCTTAAACTCCCACTGGCAGCGCAGTACAGAACTGCCGCCCTTGTAATATTTGCAATTTTCTGTAATTCACCCAAACAAATCAGTTGGAGGAAATGTCACTATTAGTAGTGAGGAAAACATGAATCAACGGGTAAAGACAACTACATTTTAGAAGTAAACCACAAACATACTTTGTTATTTTCCTTAAAGTGTCTTATTGTGTCAGCTGCCAACAAATCCTTCTCTTTAACTAAAAGGCTTCAAAATATTTGTGTCATCAGTTTACATCTCCTTCCTGAGACAGTCTCTCAGTGGAGAGGCATCTTATTACTAAATTCTAGTTAATATTAAAACCAACAAATGTGAAAGTATTTCAAGCAACAAAAGTGATATAAACAGCAAGCCACAGAAGCTTAACAATCTGTCTACCCGAAGAGATCTCAAACCAAGAGTTTTTTAGGCAAGATCAAGATAGCAACAGTATATAAAAGCAGCAAACAACCCAAACACTTATAAAAGAAGAATTCTGGTCTATTCTTCTATACAAACACTTTCCTGACGTTTCACCTGCAGTAGAAAGCACAATCAAGCAAGTGGAAGACAAACCATTGCTTGGGAAAGGCAAACATGGAAAAAACCATTAGAATAATCAAGTGTTATTTTCAATGATTCCTAAACTCAGTCTAACTCTGTCCAAACTTCCACACCTACGGTCATACAATTTTCTATGTCTAAAATATACATATCTTCTATATTTTAATTTTGCTTGTGTCTTGTTCATTTAAATAGCTTAAGTGAAACACTGTCCCTTTGGTCTGGTATATATACTAAGCCTAATCAAGAAAATGGAACTAACACAAGAAACAATGGCAGGATGTGAATAAAAACCCTGGAGGCTGAAATCAGCTAGAAATTTGGCAAACGTGGAGCTTGTTATGACCTACAAATCCTCTTTTGAACAATACTGACTCCTTCATTCATATTTCACAAAAGAAAAGAAGGTCCACCGTCTTACAAAAAGAAAAAGATGAAAAAAGTCTTAGTATTTCTAAGCAACGAATACTGAATTTTACATTTATGTGAATGATCCTGGTAACATGATGGGCTTTCCCCAGAACATAAAAGTTTATAGCGTCCAAAAACATTAGTGCCATTGTCTTAAATATTCACGTATCAAAATTAAAGTCTGAGACTGAGGACTTACAGGAATGTAACAATATTTATATAATTATTCTTCAGTTTATACAACAGAGGTTTCAGTACAGCAGAAATTAGACATAATAACTATTATGTAAAGTGTGGCAAAGACAAAATTTTGTAATTATGCTGAAAAATACAATTATCTTCTGAGAAAGTCAAACCTCATAATTATACTGATGAGTAGCATGTTAACCTATGAGACCTATGAGTTCTGGCATACGCGGGAGAAAATCATGATGCTATTTTAGGCATGCAGAAGTCATGATCAGCAGCTAAGCTGAATATTTTGGAAAACTACATGCCAGCAAATAGCTGAAGTATAACTGTTCAATAGAGTAGGAGATATCAACATCTGAACCTGAAAAAGTGATATTGTTTGAAAGGAAAGACATAAGTACAATGAAAATATTATATGTTTACTTAAAACAACCCACGTTTAAAACTTACACTTATTCAAGCTAAGTAGGTAACTTGCATTGGAGCTTGTTAGAGGAAACAGGCTTAAGACAATCAATGAAGCAATCAAAATTCTACTAATTTTCCTCTGATACACACATATCGAGGTAGGAAATGGGAAACACCAACTGTTAAATCACATCTAGTTGCTTCTGTTAGATACTATTTCTACCTATATGCACCTCCTGCAGTTACTACAAATATTCAGCAGAAAGCATACAAGTTAAGTTTGATGAATACGATTAGTAAGGTAGACATGTAAAACACTAAAAGTAGCAGCAAATAGAAATGGACAAAAACTTATCAGCTGCAACATGATCTGCATTTAGGAAAAAACAGGAAGGTAGAATCTGCCCTGCCTAAAGATCACAAAAATATATCTGCCAAAGGAAGGGTTGCAAACTCCTTCTATCTCTCTCTATTCTATTCTTTAGATGCACTTGAGATACAAGGTGAAGAAAACACATCTCCAAATAAGAATGTTGCTGTAATGCTGAATATAAACATTGGAATTGGGATACAGATATAGTTGGAAAGTAATTATTTTAGGTAAATAAATCCTATTTGCATCCATCTCACATCGCAAGTTTAGGTTTAATTGCAGCTATGCAAGTAATCAATCCTTTTGTGTAATGTAACACTAGTAATTTTAATATGCAAGAAAAATCTGTTTTCAATTTTTCTTAAGTTTCCCTACAACATTTTTTCCTTCTCCCATTTTTTTTTCCTTAAGGATATTAGTGACCACTGATTACAAAAGGGAATGGAGTAACTGCTATAGTTTTTAGAAATGCAGAATGCTGCCAATCCCAAGTTCCCCATCTTATGTTTTATGCTGACTTTAACAAGTATGTGTTTTTTCCCTATTGCTATTTTTAAACTATAGACTTGAAAGTTTTACCAAAAAAATCCAAACCAGCAATTCCATAGCTTAGGATTCCATCTTTTTCTCTGACCAAAACCAACCATCAAGTTATATAACCAATAATTTAAAGATTTATTTACATTCATTTATTTTACTTAAAGACTAAGAAATTGCTGCTGTAATTTTTCAATACTTCCTTTTTTTCTTTTAAATTCATAAACAAAACAAAAATAAATGGTATTTGAATTTATTTTTTTTTTCTACGAAACAAATCCCACACGTAGAATGTGGGGCTTCAGGACTGACTCGTAGGCAAGACAACTTGATCAGGTGACAAAACCACCATCAGATTTCTAGCCCACAAACACACCAGCACCCAAATTCCTCACAAATCACTTCCTGAACTGTGGCAGGAAGGTATTTCAAGTTAAATCATTGGTGGTTTCAGCAGGCATTACAATGCTGCACAATAGCACAAGACCAAAGCCACAGCTGCAACAGTCCTGCCAACTCCCCTGATCTCCAGCATCCTTAGCTCACGTCCTTACCTAAAGGTCTAGCAGGTAAGTAGGATGGTGTCCCCTTAAGTTCCGCAAAACCACTGGAAGCCATAGGCCTTTCAAAAAAAAAATTGAGATAATATAAACTAAACTTTTTTAGCTTTTCCAGTCTTAAAGAATTTAGGTATTTAAGGATTTAGTAGAATTCAGGAATCAGGGATGGCACAAGGCAGCAAACATGCCTTAAACAAAGCTTCCCCTCAGCAAAGACTGGCCATATCCACCATATGGGCCCATTGGGCAATTCTGTGGTCTAGTTAGCCAGACCTTCCACAGCTATATGCCTATATGCCTAAAAACATCAGAAGATGATCCTCAGGCAGTGATCAGAGGCATGAAAAGCAATGCCTAAAAATACGACGAAGTGAATGCTACTATTACTTTTGTCTCTAAAGGACATGGTATAATTTAAACACATAAAGTTACCTGACAAATGTAACCAAGGAAAAAAAACCCAAAAAACTAATGTGCAATCTTTTCTTCCACTTCCAATAGAACAACTGTTGTCCTGTTACTGGACTCTCTCTGCTCTTCACAAATCACATCTTTTTTTCACAGGAAGTGCATCAATCAGTAACTACTCAGTTCCAGATGCAAGCTCCATTTGTTAAGATACAAGCTGTTTGTTGAGTATAACCATCTGCCTTTTCTTTTTTAAACAGCTCCAGATACATTGCAAAATGTTAGTATTTCTATTCTTGACTCTGCAAAGCAAAGTACAATAGAAACCAAGTGACTATTTTAAGAGACAATGGCTTTTCCCAATATCTTTCCACCACATGCAAACTAACAATTATGGTCAACTCCACAGTTATACAGCCCATAACTATCTGCCTAGACATTCCTTGGAGCGTTACTGCAGGCCAACAAGAAAATTTAAACGTCAGACAAACTCAGACAACTCCAACTACCAGGTAAATTTGTCACTTCTGAAACTCAGCAGACTTGCCGCCTCATCACCCTATGAGGCTCCACAGAAACTCCTGGATGGATGAGGATGAATGAAAAGACACCCGGAGGACTTGCGGCAAGGTACTGTGTGACTCCCCTTCCTCCCCCCACCCTCAGTATCCCTACTCGGATTACAGAATTCACTGCTGCTTCTGGAAAGCTGTGTTTCGGGATCAGGTTTCAGTATGTAATTACCCTTGCAAAAAAATGAAAGGCAAATGCCTCAGTGATTTTATTTTCCATGCATCAGCTACAAGTAGGATCATTGCTGCAAAGGGAGGAAAAAAGAAAATCTCATACTAAAACCTCAGTAAAGAAGGTTTGTTTCTTATGGATTCCAGGGTAGACAGACATTAAGAAAATATGAACTCAAGAAAAGTGTTCTAATTTTAAGTTAAAAATATACTAAAATTACACTTTCAACATATGTTATCTGTGCAAAAGAATAAATCTATCTGGAAACCATGCTGTGTGGAAACTGACTTCTAAATAGGTGAAGGAGAACTGAAAAAAATACATATTTTTGAGCTCTTTGGCAAACGGTCCATTTCCTTGCTTCTTATGTAACTGTAAGCCCTGGCGGGGAATTTCCAGCTGCGCCTTGTCAGCCCACGGACCGAGCGCATTGTGGTGCTTCTCGTCCTCCTTTCTAGCTCTCCAAGAAACAGCATTAGCCGCTTCCCAGCACACAGAACAGAGCAGCGCTTTGTCCCCAGGGAAAGAAGCTATTTCAGACTTAACTAAGGAATCATCTAGCATGTTTCAACAACCCCTACTGTTCCTCTCTTTGTTTTAAAGATACCAGTGTGCTTTTGTTTCATTTGCAACTGGAGACTAAATGACACCAAGCAGAATCTGCTGTTAGGTTAGATCACAAGGTAAAATACATTTTGATTTTAAATTACTGCTTAAAGCATGGTGTTGAATGGCTTAAACTACATGTTAACAGTGACCGTTTGATACTTTGTAAATATGTACGAAGTAATACGTGCTATTTTTAGCAAAACTGAACATAAATGCTTTTGTAGAGAAAGTATGCAGTACCAGTTGATCTGCTTCTTGTTTGATATGAATGTCTGCCACACACTTCATGCTTAAACTAACTGAAAGTGCAATTATTTTATTGTTATGGCTAAATGTAACTTACTTCTATGCAAACAATTTATAGAAGAGTATGTGAAAATATTGATAAATCATTTTAATCCCTATGTATCATGAGAAAGGACCTGAGATCTTGAAATAATTGCATTTAAACTGAATCTAGATTATTTAATAAATTCTGATATACTAGGTATTGTTAAAGGATCACTACTTTAAAAAACAACACTTTGCATTATAGTAACAAATAATAGCAGAATGACAGACATGGAACATGATGAAAATTACAAAGCAATGAACACACTACATGCTCACAGTAAGGTTATAAGAATGCTGCTATATTTTGCATGTTCTAGACATGCAAAATATGTTAAAAAAGCCACAGCAATGCAGTCATATTAAGATTATCTGGCAACACAATATTTTCAATATATTAGCTACCAATAGGTTTATTATGACAGACAATGACTTATTATAAGCCTCTGAAGTCAAATCACTTTAATTTGCTAATATTTAAAAGTTGTCTGGCACTATACTAAATAAAGAAACTTCCTGAGGGCTTAAACTGAGGATTCTAGTCATGGGCACAAAAGACCTAATATCTTAAGGCCATTTTCCTGCAAAACATTCATGCTTTGGGTGTTTTAAAAAGTGAGCCACTGATTAAACATGCCAAGAAAAGAAACTTGGAAAAGAATCGCAGGGTTGTGCATGCAAAGGGCACCCTTTGGAGGAAAGCAGCAATAGGAGGCTTTCAGTACTTAAGTCTTAATATACTTGATGTGAAAGTATAGAATATACACTCACATATAGAATATGGCTTATAAACACATTCTTTTTTTGCAGATGGTGTTTTCTTCCTAGATTTGTAAGTATATTTTATGAAAACAAGTTTTACTTTACAATAACTGGATTTGAGAGAGTTCTACTTCTTTTCTGTTGAAGCTAATGGCAAAACACTGAGGTATGTTTGTACAGTAAATGTAACATAGTTCATACTATATTAATTTTGACTTTTAAAGAAGCATGCCTGAAGAATGCAAAAGTATTTTCCCTGGATTCTGTATGATATATGTTATGCCTCTCGTGGCAGGAGTACATGATTAAATGCTAAACAAACTCACTCCTATACAATTTAGAAGTAGTTTAGATATTGCAGTCACAGCACTACAAAGTGTGCAAAAATGTAACCATAGCTAAGTCGTCCCTAGTTTATCAGAAGGCATACACGTGGTCACGACTTTTCTCATGCATTGTCTTCCCGGCAGCCTCTTGGCACATTTCATTACAACACGCAAAGCAGGAGTTTGCTTCACAAATTTTATAGCCAGTCACTACTATATACAAGTTAGAAACATTAGGTCACTTTTCCTGCAAAATGAGATACTAAGAAACAAGCCTTCTTTCCAAAAAAGAACAAACATCATCAAAGTACAGGTTCCCACATCTCTCTGCTATGTTAGCTAACTTTAATTTCTGTAAATAAGACAGTATATAGTCTGTATAGCATTTTGGATAATGGCTGTCCAATGGATAGAAAGGGATATGCATATACCAAGTTACAGATTATTTTCACAAGCCTGTTACTATTACATCAGATATTACGACAGAGGAAAATTCGGTAACTTATAGCAAAGATGTCACCTATTATATAACAAGAAAGCATCAAGGTAATATACACATTTTCAAAAACTGGTTCAGACAATAACATAGTTCTAGTACCTCAAGCAATCCTATATTCCATACAACATAAGGAATATAGAAGACTTGCTCCAAAGAGAAAGACTACATTATAAAGCCTGGTTGATAAATATTATGGAAAAGCCGTTTTAAACTCCCTCAAGACTTCCTTAGAGAAAAACCATGGACTTGCTTTCAGCATAAACCTGGGCACAGAGATGAAGAGCTCTAAGCACTAAGTTCTCACTGGAGAGAGCCATTTCTCAACACCACAAGGATACCAGTGCCCTCAGTCCCCACAATCCCAGTTAAATGGGCTGCAGGACAAAAGCAATTCAAATGTCTGTCAGCTTCTTTCTGAAACAACTGTGACCAATCACGAGCGACTTCGGACATGCCCAGCCTGGCACGTGCCTGGCACAGCAGGCTGGAGGTGCTGGGTGCTCACCCCTGCTGCCCTGGTGTCCAATGCCATCTATCGGCGACAGGAGAGGTAATCTTCCTCTCTGAAGCTCAAGATTATATGGTAATTTTGAATCTCTTAGCAAGCAAACATAGAACACAACCTGTTACAGATTTCGTACTCTTAAAAACCTCCCCTGGCAACATGCACATGGTGCATCAGAAATAGCACTGCTGCAATCAAGCCTCCTATCAGAACTAAAAAGATTCTGTGAACGTGTGTGAATGGCTCCTCTGGGAGCAAAGCAAGATCCTTTTTCATCTCCAGTGAAAAATGTCTTGCACAGAAATGACAAACCAAAAGGTTTGGAGGCAGAACATCTGGAAAGGAATTGTCTGGTTTCTGAGACTTTGCGTTTCCACCTTCAGCAGTCACAGCAACCTAGAAGATGCATTAGGGATCAGAAAAAGGAAGCAGCGTGACAGCTCCCAGGAACTCCCTTGCCAGAAGCAACCCTGACTACTCAGCTGCAATTAGGTAGTGGCACAGCCACCCTATCTGTTTGAAGGCAGCCCCAGCTAGTCCCTCTTTAAATGAACAACTAATTTGGACTGAAAAACAAACTCCTAAATTCAATTTCACTCATTCAGTGGCCAGTCAATAAAATAACCTTCTATCCAGAGACATATTTTCATTTGGATACCAGGGAAAAGATGCATGAAACTAGAACTGCTTGGTGAGCTCTATCAGGGTATTTCCCCCCTCCCCTCCTCTCCCCCTCCCCCCAAAGACAACAAAACTTGCTTGACTGATCTGTTTTGAACTAGTCTTAAGCAAGTTCTAGTTTCCAACCAGATGGATATAGTAAGATACTGGTCCATCTGCTTTAACAAGTGTACCGTATGTAACTGCTTTGATACAAGAAGCTCTCTAGATATCTAATTTCCTCCTCTCTACCTCTTGCAGGACAGTTTCCGAGAGACACAAAAGGATGGAGGCTACATCCTTCCTCTATTATTTCCTCCTTGTCTCTCTGTGTATTCATTTTCTTCAAGATGGAGCCAGTGCAGCCCTTAGGAGGCACAGGAGAAGGATGAACTATGGGGGCACAAGACACAGGTCTCCCAGGCAGCCGAGAATGAGGCTTCCCGCTCCGAGCCCTGCCGTGCCCAGCATTCCTCTCATTAACATCGACGACGGAGTTATGGGAGTATTCGATTCTCTTGTAGGTTTGGGTGGACAAGAATCTAGTTACAATGTCTTACCAGGTAAGAATAAACCCCTTAGCCTGCTAGTAACTCCTTATGCAATTTATAAAATGGCAAAAAGATTAATTTCAGCCCTACTTGCCACAGATACTGGAATAAAACTCCATTATGTTTTTACTCTGCTAAATTTTGCTGCGATTTATGATAATTTTGTTTAGCATATGAAACATTTCCACATTTCAAGTCCACATTTAAAAAGTATAGAGAATTGCATCTTGCACGTAATTATATTCCACAATTTTTCCAATTCTCATTTTATTATAACTAACAAAAATTTGCTGGGTTAGTATTTTCATAGTTTCAAATGCCCAGGCAGTTTGAAGGCCAATTTTAAGAGCTGTTTCTCAGTATTTTCTCCTAAGTAAACTAGCAGCATTTTGTTGCACCTCCAACCTGTAACAACCAACACAACATCAATAAATCAGTAACATTCAATTGCTAAATTCATGTGATATCTTTTAAAAGCAACAGAAACTAGAAACTATATGCAATATTTGTGGAATAATTCTTTTGATTTACTAAAAAAAAAATCACACGATAGTAGCTAGAATATGAAACTTCCCTTAAGACATGCTAGCAATGGAAAAACTAAGCTAACATAAGAAAATTTTTGTTGTTTGCACATTCACACATTGATCACAAGATTGCTCTATTGTTTAAGGAGGTTAAATAGTATAATTTATATAAAACTTGACTATGCAGAGATCTAGAGATTTTTGCACCACTGCACTCTTTTTAGTTTTTATTTATTTATTTTTTACTTAATAAAGGAAAAGCAGAGAGAGAGGATTTGGTGTATTAGGAAACAAATAAAAAATTCATTATTCCATACTGATCTTTACTGAAACCTGACATAACTATAACATGACTCTCTACAGTCTCTCTACAGTTTTCTCAAAGAAGGCTAGACTAGAAAAGGACTAACAGTGATTGTTGTTACGTGTCTCTTTGGTTCTGAGAGCTTTATAGCAAGAGAGCGCTCCTGCCCTAGGACCCTTATGGTTTTGATTCTGCTTTGCAAGTGGGAAACGAGGAGTCACAAATAGTTTTGAGACTCACAAGGATATATAAACCCAGCATTCATCCTTAACACAAGAAATTCTGAAAATTATTCTCAGTATTTTGAACTGTCAAAAACATAGTTGGTAACCACTTGAAAAAACATTGAGATATTGTAACACTTCAGTTGTTTTCATGCAAAAAAGTTCAAAAATCAAAGAGACACTGGGATTTTGTGAAAGATCAATATAAGGTTGTGTCCATTCCATTCCATAGTTCCCTGGGTGAATAGGTCTCAACTAGCAGAACGTAAGTTAGTCACATTTTCTTAAGAATTATTATTTGTTTAATGTTCTTATTTTGAGAAAGCATGAACCAGTTCAAATCAAGTATTTTTTAGTTACCACTCTAAATGGGTAAAATAAAAGAAACTCTTGACTATTGTACTTCTAGCATGAAATACAATATTCTCTCATATTATTGCTGATGTTAAGCCTTTCATTTAAAAGTAATTTCTATATTAAACAGAGGAAAATACCACATAAATAGCATAGACTTTATGTAACATATTCCAGTCTCTCCGTCAGACAGCATCAGTCATGCTGAAATAATGCATGGTTCCCTCCCTCCCACTTTGTTTCTTTCTATCTGGACTTGCATCCAAAAGTTGAGCTAAAACCACTGAACTCATTTTATTTGGAACCTAATGCTAGATTTACACCATATTTCCAAAGGTTAAAAGTCCTATGCTCATCTGCCAAAGACTTCGACCACAAGGTATTTTTTAGTCTAGCTCTTAAAGTTCAAAATTTTTGTAAGTTCATGTCAGATTTGGAAAAACAGAACCTATTAAATAATTGACCACTATTATTAATCTCTCTCCTTGCGCACACACAAATAGCCATGCCCTGTCTCTTAAGTAACTCTCATGTACAGAGCAAGCAGCACAGTTTGCTACATAAGTTTAGAGGCCAAGTCCTGATAACCCAAATCTTTATCCTTCTTATCCCTGATTTGCAACCACTTAGATCTAGTCCAGTTGCTGACTCAAAGTAAAGAATTTGAGGAAAGCACAGACATTTCCATTTCAAGCTAAATATATCCCTCCTCTTGACATTTTATTGCTAAACATGAGAAAATGTAGCTTTTTCCCCTTTGGAGCTTATTTGAAAACATATACAGCAACTGCTTGGCAAGCACATAAAAAAATCAAAGCCAGGATCTTAATGAATGTCCAGGAAACAGCTGGATTATAGATACCTGGATAGAGCAAAAAGGTTCTCATAGCCAAACAGCTCATCTCCTCCTATTGCTAATAACTCAAGTGGCTTAGAGCACAATCTTATTCTGCTGAAATTATACATATCATGGATTAACTTGCCTTTGAAAAAAAATAACAAAATGCAGCTATTCAAAAAAAACTTATCTTGCCATCTTAATGGTAAATTTAAGAGCAACTTTTAAAATTTAAGTAATATAGAGAAGCATGCAGACAGGATGATTCTAATTTTATTCTAGAAAACAAGCTCATGTCAAAAGGTTTTTAAGTGGATAGGCAAATGAGCATCCTTACTATGAAGCTGAAAGTAGGATTTCTATGAAGGATTTTGCAAAAGAGGATTGAATTAAAATATTATTTTCACAGACAGTTCAAACTCCTGCTCATGGCAATTCTTTTACAGTAGTCTTGTCAGGATATTTAGAGGATATCCTAGATATGTATATTCTTCTATTTAAAAATAATTGTCCAAGGACAATTCCTCTGTCTCAAATTGTCCAAAGACAATTCCTCTGTCTCAAATGAAGGCCTCTTTGTGAATTCAATTGAGATAAAATATTTTCCATAGCATTATTCAATCATTATATTGATGGAGAAAAAAACCCAAACAATCCTAGGAAAAGAAAATCTCTACTTATTCAGAAGAAAGTAACTTGAAAGATGGGTTCTTCATCTTGAAGTAAACACTGTATACTTACATTATTTGGGAAGAAAAAAGGAACATGAGTAGGGATTAGGGATTCTTACTAGACTCAGGGATATGCTCAAAAAACAGGAAAAAAATATGCAGTAAATGAGGAACCTCAAACTTGGCTTTCCCTCTCTCCAAGGACAAAAAAAAAAAAAAAAAAAAAAAAGGCTAACTGGTAGTATTTATCCTGGATTGAGGA
>VZSG01000212.1:675780-749319 GCA_013398315.1 Nothoprocta pentlandii | reverse complement strand
GATTAGGGATTCTTACTAGACTCAGGGATATGCTAAAAAAACAGGAAAAAAATATAAAAAAAAAGAAAAAAAAAAAAAAAAACTATCCCTCTAAAAAAAAAAAAAAAAAAAAAAAAAAAAAAATCAGGCTAACTGGTAGTATTTATCCTGGATTGAGGAGAACTGCTTCAGGAAGCATTTGCTCCGCGGTAGACTACACCACTCAAAGGAAAGAGGAACTTGGAATAGTTTCCTTCTTAAGTCTTCATGCTAGCCAAATAATTTGCCTGCTGAATTTCTCAGCATAGGTTACAACATAAATTTCTTCTACATTTCTTTCATTTCAGCTGGTACCCAGAGATGAAATCTCACAACCTTTAGTCATAAAAAGAACTTTTAGAGACCAAGTAGATTTTAGTACAAGAAAGTTGCACAAGCTTATTATTTTCAAAGCACAGGGTTCCCCCACCCCCGATGTAAAAGACTTTATTAAAGGAGAGAGAGATTTGGATTCATATTAACCACCTCAGAAGAGACTTTACTTAAATCAAGCCTATGAAGAATCATCACTGAGTATTGAAAGATCCCACTTCCACAAAGCCTTAGCAAAACTTCCCAATTTAGTGTGCAAGATATCAGGAAAGGTATCACTTTACCACAGAAAAAAGTCAGAAGGGAAGGGGCATAAAAATAATCCTTTAGTTCCGTATCATTCATTTAAGCCTATTTTGAAAGAAGAATTTTGCTTTTCTCAAAGTTATCAATATTCAGCTTTTGTTGAGCTCTGATATCTGCTTGCCATATCTAAGCATGGAGAGGAACAGAGGAGCTGCCCTGCAGGAGACTCTCAGAAAATCACTATCTAAATTTAATTTTCCCTGTTAAGAAAACTTCAGAATTTGAAAAATTTAAGAGAGTTTTTTTTTTTTTTTTTCCATGAGATAAAGCAGGGTCCTCAGCAGTTTACTCATGAGAGGTACAAAGTACCTCTCCTCCAGGTACTCCTACAAAGTAACTATTTTGACAATTGCCTGAGACAGATGGACCTTCACTGAACTTGCACTCAGTTTTCATTACAACACTGTAATAGGGTAACAGCTACATAGACATTAATTCTGCACTTTTCCTTTGATCAACTTCACAGCTGAAAGGCTGAGAATTAAACTTAGAGCAGGTTATGTTTTCAAAATAAAAACATACCAGCTGTGGTTCTTCTATTAAACCTTCTCAAAGGTTTAATAAACACTATGGTTTTATTTTGGTTTAAGCTATGTCAGTCTAATTTGTAATTTCTTTTTCTCAGGAAAGCAGGGGCACTGCATAGCCAATGGCATGATCATGTACGATAAAGCTGTGTGGTCCCCCAAGCCCTGCATCACTTGCCTCTGTTCCAAAGGACAAGTGCTGTGTGATAAAACCATGTGCCATCCTCTGCAATGCCGCACCACCATTATACCTGAAGGAGAATGCTGCCCAGTTTGCTCTGATACTGGTACAGTAGGGTGTAATATTTTTACTATTCTGCCTCACATAGAACCTTATGTAAAAGCTGCAGTTAAGTAATATTAAGGATTACAAGGTAGACACTACCCTTGTATAGGGAATACAAGTCCTGAATTAGGACCTAAGAGCAGTCAGATGTACTTGTTCTTTAAAATGTCAACAAGAGGTACCTTCAGTTTTTGCCTTCCTTTTTCCTCTTTGGCTCAGACATTCGTCAGTCTTTCAAAGTCTGAATTTTCTCCTGAGCTTTTCTACTAAGACCAGGCTTTTAGTATCTCAAATGATATCCCAAGGGGAACAGTCTTCTATAGTTACAGAATTTTACTCTATATATGAATAATATTTACTGAAACAAAGTTGAGTTTCATACCCTCTTATCAGAAAATTTTCCTTGTTCTCATTATCCTGGTCAGCTTCTTCTTTGGATTCAAGTATTATTTCAATGGATGACCTACCTGAGCAGTCTGGTGATTCTTCTGAACCAAAGGACCTAGGTGAAGTTGTTATACGGACATCAGCCCACACCAAAGGTGGAAAGGATGTAGTGATTAGAACAGGAGAGGTAGAGACTGAAGAGATTCTTAAAATGGATGGAAAGAAAAGAAAAAGGAAAGGCAAAAAAAATCAACAAAAACCTTATCACAATAAGGAGAAGCTTACCAGGGGAAACCATGAAGAAAGAAGGTCATCGTATGAAGAGCTACAAAAAGAAGAAATAAATAAAATGGAAAAAGAAAGAATAAGAGAGAAAGTAATGGAACACGAAAGGCATCATGAAAGCAATGAAGATGACAACAGTGTACATGTGTTAAGAGGTAACACTTTCAGAGTGCCACCTCATTTCCCAATTCCTCTTCCTCCCATAGAAACACCTTTGCCGTCCGGATGTTCCACCTTGGACACCTCAATAAGCTGTATTAATGCCAAACTTACACAAATACCACCAATTTCAGATCCAGATCTAACAAGCCTAGACCTCACTGGTAAGTAAACATTATTTTATGTTCATCAATGAATACTACCCCTTCTGAAATCAAATCAAAATTAACATTAACAGAGCATAGTTTTTTATCACAGAAATATGTTAGAATGAATTTTACAGTTAAGCCTGAAAGACAACAAATACGACTGTATTCAGTTACTATTTATAATACAACTACCCTCATGTTTTTCATGTACAATACTACACACCTCAGATACATACTGTAAATTATAAATCAAACCTTGTCCTGAACTCTGCCCTAGGAAATAGTATCACTACCATCCCAGATGAAGCATTCAATGGCATACCTAATCTGGAATGGATTGACCTGAGTAAGAATAATCTTACCTCTTCTGGCATAAGTCCACAAGCATTCAAAGTAAGAAGTTTTTTTTTTTTTTCCTACTATTCTCTGATTATTTCTTGTTTGAAGTTAAAAATTTGTTCACAGCTGAGAAACAGATTTTCAGTCATTGGACCTAAAACTGTTTGCATCTGCTATGAGTAACTCCTAGAAGAACTTGAATAACATTTGCTAAGTATTAACTGCCAAATAACTACATATGAAAAACAATTTTGTGTTGATATGTAATCAGTTGCAGTTTAGAAACGTTAGCAGAGTTTCATATTCCATTAATAACATCCTATATATTCATGCCTGAGGTTTTTTTTTTGTCACTACATTAATTCTGGAAAGCTTATGCTTTTATCATCCAGAAAAGATCTATAGTCACAGGTGACACATACATCAGTCCAAGTTAGGAGAAGAAATATATATGCTTATAATTAGAATTGCTGCAGGACAGCCAAATTGAAAAGTTGATGAGTTCAGCCATGTTCTTTAGAAGAAACATTACATCAAATACACACTTGCATGACTGGCACCTTTGTTAACAGCTACCGTAAGGAAAACAAAAACAGACCAATAGGCAAAAAGCATTTTCTTATTCAAACAAACAACGCGACTACACTGCTGCCAAAAATGCAACATCCTCAAAATGAGTACGTTTAATAAACCAATAACAAGGACCACACTATACTTTTACCTGTGTATTTTAACCCTATTAAGATCCTGAAAAAGCTAAAACGCTTGTATTTGGATGGAAACATGCTGGTACATATTCCCTCTGAATTACCATCAACTTTGGAAGAAATAAAAATAAATGACAACCGCCTTCATGCCATTGATGAAGACACCTTACAAGGTAAGGTAGGGCAGCACTATCCACAAGTCTTAGAGCTACCTTCTTTCCTCTTCTGAACAGTAGAGAGGAGTATAAAGAACTACTATCTGTAAATCTCTCAAATTCCACTAAATACTAGTAAATAAAATACTAACCAAGGCATAAATAAAATACTAATGCATAAATACTAATAAACGCATAAGTAAATACTAATGCATAAATGCTAATAAATGCATAAATACTAATAAATGCAACACTATGGCTATGGCATTATAATTTAAAATCTGTTTAGAAAGACATTTTAATTGCTGTGAACAGAATTTTGTGAAGTTAAATGGTTAAATTTTAAATGTGATGTGTTTTAGTAAGATAAGACAGCATTAATCAACTGATCTTCCAACTTTTTCTCCTCAGATTTAAAGAACTTGGTCACCTTGGAATTAGAAGGAAATAAACTTAGTGAAGCAAATGTCAGTCCTTGGGCCTTCTTTCCTTTAAAAAGTCTCTCTTATTTACGACTGGGGAGAAATAAATTTAGAATTATCCCACAAGGCCTTCCCACTTCTATCCAGGTAAAAAAGAAAATAAAAAGGCAAAGAAAAGGAAAAAAGGAACAAGCTATATTTCAGACATTTCTTTTACTTTTTTTTTAAAACTACTTATTACTACTAAATTATTACTGCTAGAAACTTTACAGCTCAGCATCAAGTATATTCAGAGCTCTAGAAAAAATGACTCATAAGGAAAGACTAAAGGAACTGAGATTTTTCTAGTGTGGAACAGAAGGAATTAAAGGAAATACTGACAACAGTTTCAAATATGTAAAAAGTTTTTTAAAATTGCAAATAGAAATAGAAATTACTTCCTATGTTGACTGGTTAAATAACTGTTTTTTTAGGAATATGTTAAAAAACTTCTCCCAGGAATAATGTAGTTATAATTAACCCTGCTTTGCGAACAGGAAGAGGAGTTTTTGAAGATGCACGCCACTATTATCTATTCTTATAGCAAACTAAAAATTAATTTATTGTATTACTATTAAGGGTTGTTTATTTTCCCCCTCTGACTGCCGATTTATCTAAGATACCTATTTTCAGCCACTTTTATTCTATTTCACATCTCACTTCCATTGAAAAAAGGTGATTCTGAAAGTCATATTAGAGCTACAAATTGACTCTGATTCAGCCTCTAACTTCTTTATGTATAAATTTAACAACTTTGTCATGTAATATGAATGACAGTTAATAACTGCATCCTTATTTTACAATAGAAATAACAACATATTTGCTTTCACAAAGTTTCTTTGCCTTTGTAGGAGTTATACCTTGAAAATAATCAAATAGAAGAAGTATCAGAAATTTGTTTTAACCATACAAGAAACATAAATGTCATTGTGCTAAAGCATAACAAATTAGAAGAAAATAGAATAGCACCTTTGGCTTGGATAAACCAAGAGTAAGTATCAATTATTAAAAACATGATTTTTTTCTCTATATTATTAAGTTAATTAAATTTAAAAATTATTAAAAATAAGACAATTTAATTGCATAAGTTAATGATCTGAAGGGAAGACTGTGCAGCCCAAGTGGGAACAGTGGCACAGGCAATAGAAATGAAAGGAGAAAAAGGCTATAGGCTTTCAATTCTTCCTCTTGTAAACCCAACCTACGCTGACCACAGAAACACTCATCTGTAACAGAGCAGCCCAGCACGCTTTCGCCACTCGTCTCCTCTGCCAATTGTTTGTTTGTAGCTTTAGAAACAGTGCTGATGACACAGGCTAGATTAAATAGTTTGACAGACAGTTTACACTTTGATTCTGTTGCATGCAACACAACATGTACAAAAGGTTTCCTGGGTTGCATAAGTTGATTAGCTAAAGGCAGTCTTCAACCGTCTGAAATTTAGAAGTGTGCCATATTGCAGAAACAGCAGAAATCGCTGAACCGAGGCTATAAGTAAGTCTAAGTTAAGAGAACAATCCCAAATCACTCTTGTATACAAAACCAATTCTCTAAATTTTCAATACTTAAAGCATATGCAGTACATAGGTCATTTGCTAAACTCGCCCGGGTACCTTGCCATAGGTTGGCAGGCGGCAGAGCAGTTGCTGTCCCCCTCCATTTCCCAATTTGGAGATCTTGTGCTCTCTTCCATAAACAGAAAAAAATTTCCCTGGAAAACTACATTCCTTGTAATCATCTTCAGTGTTATTTTGTACAAACGTAACATTAATAGTACAGTACATTACAATGTTTTCATTCCATTTATTTTTCTCATTAACACAGGAACTTGGAGTCAATTGATCTCTCTTATAATAAGCTATATCATGTTCCCTCATATCTGCCTAAATCTTTACTACACCTGGTACTCATAGGAAATCAGATTGAAAGAATTCCAGGATACGTCTTTGGTCATATGAAGCCAGGGCTGGAATAT
Organism: Nothoprocta pentlandii; assembly: GCA_013398315.1. Classification (NCBI taxonomy): domain Eukaryota; kingdom Metazoa; phylum Chordata; class Aves; order Tinamiformes; family Tinamidae; genus Nothoprocta; species Nothoprocta pentlandii. The sequence goes on along the minus strand of VZSG01000212.1, from coordinate 743,232 downwards.
CTCTACCTGTCTTTTAACAAACTTACTGATGATGGAGTAGATCCCATATCATTTTTTGGAGTATATCGCTCTCTGAGAGAGCTGTTTTTGGATCATAACGAATTAAAGTCTGTGCCATTTGGAATTGCGGAAATGAAAAAATTACATTTTCTAAGACTGAACAACAACAAAATAAGGTAATTATAAGCTCTTTGTTAAAATGAGGGCAGTAAAATTAATATAACAAAAGATATGCTTTAAGAACTGCTGTCTTTTAAGCAGAGAAACTAATTCTGAGTTTTCTACTGCTCTTTTCTGAGAGTTACATAACCAGAGAAAAGCAAACTGTGCTTTCACCTCTCTCATGCATCTTGAAAATGCACACAAAGGTCCTGAGCACCAGTTCTCTCCAGAAAATGACTCTGTAATATAGTTTGGGCCACATATCCATTGGCAGCTAAATTTGATAGTTACGGCAAAGCACCAGATCTTCCTGCTCTTATATTAAAGACCAAATTGGATACAAAAGACTTAATAGAGTCTTCAGTTGTTCATAGCCACTGAAAAAGCCTTTCCAGATTTAGTCAGACAAGAATCACTTGAGAATATTTTAAATATCATGTTTTTCATCACCATTACAAAGCAGCAGAGACACAAGGTGATCAAATCATGCCAGACCTGTTAAGTTAAGCACCTTCTTTCTCTGATTTGTACAGTCTACAGAGCAAAGAAGCAATTGATCTGATTATGTATGCTATATAGAAGAAATTTCATTCAACACTGGCCAGTATTTTCCTCAGAAAAACTAAATATATGATAAAACAATGCAAGGAGACACTAAAAAAGAGTAATATATGTATCTTCAAAACGTATTACTTCGAAAAAAATTGCTTTTCTCTTAATAGAAAGTGTCTGTGAAATTAACTGTGAAGCTGTGAGTTATCCTTAGTAATTAAAATTCCTCCTACAATACCACAGGACAGTCCCTCCAGAACGGATCTGCAGGACTCATGCCATGGATGATGATGATGACGACGACGACGACAACAGTGAAGAGGAGGAAGTTCGAGACTCACGTTTGGAACACCTTCACCTTGAAAACAACTATATCAAGACAAGACAGCTATCACCACACGCATTTTCATGCATAAGATCTTACTGCAGTGTTGTTCTCAAACCACAGAAGAGCAAATAAACATCCAAATTTTGCATTGCAAGCCCTATCACTTAAAAAAAATTATTTATTCCCTGTTACTAATAGCTCATTTCTGATTTAAACCCTTCTTATTACTATAAATAAGAGAGCAAATTATTTAACAAAGGCAGGACTGTATTTCCAATAGTTTCATTATATAAGCATTAAAGAAAAATATAGGCTCGAGCCTATCTCAATGCATCAAGCTGTGCTGTCAGTTAAACTTCTGTAAGTTCAGACTTCAGAAAGAATTTAAGTGAACACTTGCTCCTGTCTGCTTTGGTCTTCTAAATTTAGAACACTTCAAAATAATACATAAAAATAGACTTAAAACTGTATTCACTCTTATATGGCAACAATCAAGTGTCTTAAGAAATGGACAGTATTGCAGAGACCTTCCTACAGTGAAACCCTGCAGTGATAAATTCTCTTCTAATTAAAATTTCAAGGAAAATCCAGTTAAAAAATGCTTCCAGACAGAAATTAATTCCTCTAGCTCTTCTGATCCTGGTGATGAAACACCAGAATTTTTCAGCCAGCGCTCTAAAAACCACCAAATTATATTTGAAATAGCGTTGACACAGAGTGGCAGACCTCATTCTCTTGTACAATATGTTTTTGTACTGTAGAAGAGAGCAACTGAATCACATTGCTTGTTTTAATTCCCACTTACAGTTGCTAGTGGTCAGTGGGAAAGTTTCTAAATAGTCATATATCACCACTGTAGAGGCTATATTGAATATCAGTCATACATTTGACTTTGATGGTTCAAATCGATCTCTGATTCCCTAAAACATAGTTCAATATCTTAAGTACTCCCAAGCAGTACTTTCTCAAAAGGGTGTTGTGGTGGTAGGAGACAATTACAGATGACTGGCTAGTAATTTTTCAGGAAATTACTCTCCACATTTCCCTGAGCTATGCTGTGATATATAAAAAAATTTACTGTTTTCTCCAGTACTATAGATACTGCCTAATCATTTCTTCTTCTGAATAGATGGAACAAAAGCAAAAAACGGCTCAATAGAGGGACTGATGTTCTATGTGCTGTAATCAACCGCATGCCATAAAAGCCTCTAAGAATGCCTGTCAACTCCTGCACCATAATTTTTTTTGCCCTCACTCTAGAATTGAAGGTTTCATGATACATTTTCCACACATCTCATCTTCTGCCAATAATGATGTCATATAATCAGCATAAACATACCATTCAGACAACATGTAACCAACAAGAACCAAAAATTTTAGTAGAGTAGACAGCATATATGGATGCAACTGCCGAATTCTGTTTTTGCTGAAGCTAAATAATCAAAATTCCATTGCTACATTTCAAAGTTCTCTCTTATTCAAATAGACTATTTCTTGCAAGGTACAGTAGTACATTATTTGGAGTCAGTCAAAATATAATGTACTTTTTGTAAGAAAAAAACTTAAGATACATGGTCTTCTGTAAAAAGATTTCTTTGGATATTTCGTTTGATGAACATATGGCCATAAACCACACAGTAATGATTTTGTAAGCTTAGCAAAGAATTTATAAATTCAGCAGGTTGAGCAAAACTCAGCAGGCTGAGTTTATACATGTAATATTCTGTTTTGGATGGCTTGATTTCACTGTCTGTGCATTCCTGACATTTGAATCCTTCGCCTTTGATTTTGGCTACTTTTTAATACTTTTTTGACAGCATAAGAAAAGCTAAGTTATTAAAAGATGCATTTAGATTATTACTAAACACCTGACTTATTTCTGCAGCACTGTCGAGCAGTGCTTTCAAAAATGCAGCAGTTTTGAATACACAGTGTCCCAAAGGAGGGCTTCCAGTTAAACATGCTTCTGTATTGCTCCAATTTATGTATTCTTAAAATAAATTTAAGCAAAACACTGACTGTGTGGAATTCTCATTAATCAGCTATTACTATTAGTAATTCCAAAGATGAAGACATGATGAAAACTATAAAGTATAAGAACATGAAAAATGTTAGGTGGCTATCAGTTCATTAAACAGAATACTATGCCTTCTTGTAAACCACTGCAGAAGAAAAAAGAAATTACAGCGCCATTGTCAGCTCTTCTTTCAGACGGAACTCTCTGAAAACAAACAAGGAGGCATTCTCATGTCCAATTCTTTTCATTCAAATAGATTTTTTTTCCAAGTTTGATCTTACAGGAGCTATGACAAATCTCCTCTGGACATGGATATGTGAAGTAGAGAAGATACCCCCTCACGTCAAAACTTTAAGTCACTCAGTTTTGTCTGGGAAAAAAACATTTTTGTGACTATGGGCCTTAAAATAATCAAAAACAACAAAGTAAATTTCACTATCTCTTCTTTTAAACTCTACAACAAATTCATTCCTCTTTTATAGAGAGATATCAATATACTTTTAACATATCTTTTAACAATGAACTTCTAATATGTCAAAGTGACAACTATTTAAAACTGCTATATCATGGCAACAAAACAAACAGTTGGTCCCTTCTGTTGTACAGTCATACAAATGTCAATTTGTTGAAACTCTCACGGGAAACATGAAGTACTGTGTTCATGTTCTCATGTCTAAAATTTTCAGACAAGATAACAGTAAAGTATTAGTAATATGAGAAAATATTACTAAAACCATTTTACACTATAAACATGATGACTTTCTCCATAAAACCTGCAGAATGTAAACTTGTAAGAGCTTCACACAAGTGCTGGTGTTCTGGAAAACAGAAACTTCTTAAGGTAATTCATGAAAATCACTACTTATTTGGAGATGTAGACACCTAACACTGCCAGTAGCTGCCTATATCTCTTGTATCCTTTTCAGATTGAAAGTCTGAAATAGGATCAACTGAAGGTCAGCTCTATTCAAAATGCAGAAACTAACAACAAATTTGCAGTATTAACACTTTTAAAAAAATAAATTTGTATAGCCACTCATTGCTCCAATTATTTATCTTCTTTTGAAAAATATAAATTCAGTTCAAATCACCGCTCTAAGGGATTCAGAGCCATACCATGACCTTCTGGTAGAACATCTTACCCTCAGGAAAAAAAGTCTACTTTGGAGAGAGTGTAGAGCTTTAAAGAGATCTACTTTTAGAGTAGCTATGTTGGAAACATTTAAAGTTCCAGTCAGAACAGAACAATTGAATACGCTCCCCTAGCCTTATCTGGAGCAAAACCTGCACAACAGTATTACTAAAAAGTGACAAGCACCTATCCAAAAAGGCTAATTAATCATAAGGTTGACTCATTTGAAAGACGTACATTAGTGTTTTCTGATGAACAAAAGACATCCCTGCTGTTATTCCTTATTTAGTAATATTACCCTTCTATTACAGCTAGTTACCATTAACTGCAAAAAACTATTTCAAGGGAAAAGGCTTTGATTTTATTTCTCTTGGCACACTGCAGGCCATTTAAAATGGGGAAAAAACAGCAGATGTGGAATAAGAGATCTGGTTTAATGTCGTCAACAACTTCTGTATAGTTGCAAAGCCCAAATATTGCGGAAAAATGTTGGAACACATTTTCCATCTAAAAGTAGGGAAGACGTCAACTACAAACCTCTAAGATGTATTAAACAGATCATCTTCTCTCCACATAAAGAAATCTGGAATAATCATTTGATCAAAATGCATTTAGCTTTTTAATTTTCTAATGAACTAATATTTTCCCAAATTTTTATACTAATGCAGGCAAGCAGTTATTTTACAATATTATTACGAACACTATGCTGAGAATCAATGAAATACATGCATTCATGTTGCTAATATCCAAGGGTTACTATGCATTTACAGATCCTTGCTTGAAGACAATTTTTTCCACATCAAAACATCAAAAGGATAAACATATAAAGATTTAGCACTGTTTTCTCCTTTCTCTTTTCTAGCTCAAGAAATAAAGAGAAAATATCAGAACATTTCAAAACATCTCCCATATGTAGGATATAAGATGAACAAGTTATAACAGTTATTATATCACCCTATTACCTTGGAGGAAACACTCAGATACCATTAAACACATCTAGAAGAACTTATATAGGTGAGTACACTATACAGAACATTTCTGGTCAAGCTGTAAGACAATTTATGACAAAATATCATCTATTTCTGATACTGAAATTACAGCAGAGAGTAAAGCAACACTAGACCAACAGACATGTTAGCATTATAGTATCAGCTTTTCCAAGCAATAACTGTATTTTAACTTAAAGCTTCAAATAAAAGCATAATGTTTTGATAAGAAACAGCAGAAGAAAAGCAAATTGCCTCAGAGTAAATCTCAGGAAGAAATGAAATGCAGTCATTTTAGAATCACAGTTTAATCTGTTTTAAGGAAACTAAAAACAAAGCAGCATCATGAACTGCAATACCCTTTTCTGGGGAACTATTTTTGGTCCTTGTGAAAGAGACTGGAATAGACGAACTCTGATCTAATCCAGTGCAGCTGCTCTTACACTCTTATGTACTTTACAGATAGCCTGGTTTGCTTGCTGCTGCGCCCAGTTGTGCACATGGCCATTATTAGCCTTTGCACACAGTTTACACATTTTCCCAATCCACAGCCTTGTCATTGCTAAAAAGTTTATTTGCATGAATCACAGGGGCCTCTTGTCAGCAGTCAAGTGTACCCTGAACTTCCCACCAATGAACTGGGCAGCTTGTGCCTGAGTTTGCCAGGAGTCTGCAAGATACAAGTGATAGAAGAGGAATCTTGCTTGACAATTGAAGGGGGGCTGGATCACTGCTCACTGCTTTACCTCTTGTCATTACAAATACCCACTTGTATGGTCCTCTAGGAAACACAGGCCCCCAAGGGCACACATGAATCATTCTATTCCAGTCATTGCCTGAACCTAGAAGTAAAGTTTCACTCTCATTTCTACCGATCTCTCTTTCATCAATAACCATAGCTGGGAATCTAAAAAGCTACCTGCTAAGCTCAGCTGGAGTGGTGACAAGAAGTCTTTTTTTTTTTTTTTTTATTTATTTTCATGTTGCTATCCTGTCATCCCAGTGAGGTTTCAGATTGCAGTAGCTTTTTCTTGACTACTGCAGATCAAAAACACACCAACATATGCTGGATATTAGGATCAAGGTAGTTAGTTCCAACAACAGTTTATACTGGACTCAAAACACTAGGGGTGTTGGGGAGTTAAAAGATTTATCATAAATAAGAGAAAAGAATGGCTAAAAGACAAGAATCAAACCCAAAACTATGACTCTGCCAACCATAACTCCTATAAGAAGTGATTAAATACTCAAGAGCTGAATGAACTCTCCAGAGTAATACTCTTCCATACTTTTTGAGACATCAATAAATTGACCTTTTTCATGGATTTATGAATCAAAGTAAATTCAAACTTTCACAGTCATGTTATTTAAAAGATTCACATTAAAAAGCTTTTACTTTACTCAAAATTTAGTCTTTAGTCATCTGTTATATAAGGCATTTCCCACAGCCACTGATTACAGAATTACTGTGGTCTAGTAGAATTTTTATTTCATTTGTGTTTAATTCTTGGTGCAGGATATAGAGCTCCAGACAGTTGTTCAATGTAAATATTTATCTCATTCATAGCTTCTGATTCAGTTTATTTGTATTAACATGCACTAAGTTATCAAGACTAGATAATAGTGTACTTACAAAGCTTCATTTTCTACTTTTAAGCAGTTCTGCTGAGGTCAGAAAAAGGAATGTTCATTCCAAGTGTGTATGTAGCATTGTGAGTGCACAACAACTGTAGGTTTACATGTGCTTTTGCTAAAGTAGATCCATATTTCTCTATGGGAACTCTTCATGATAGCAATTCATAGGGGAAAATATATAAAAGCTGAGTTATTTTTTTCCACAAGACAACTGATTTTCTCAAAGGAGTAATACTGAACACAGCTGTGGAAATACCAGATATACAACATTTGTCAACCAAGAAAAAAATTTCTAAGCAAATTATGTAATAGTAGTTTAAAAGGATTAAAATGAGGAAAAAGTATTAACTTTTCTCACAGTAGTTTCTCTACAATTCTTAAAGTTAACCGTGCCACTACGTTAAGAGTACACACACTACAGTTAAGATGATGACTATCTAAACATTTCATAGTTCATTTCCAATGTATAATTACAAAAATTCCACTTTTAAATTACTGGTCTTTGTTAAAAAATAAAATAAAAGGATACTTGATTTTAATGGAAAATGATTCAGAATTGTCTTGATTTACTCCCACTCTCCCAGAGAGAACAAATGTTTTCCAAGTTCAGCATACTTTGGCTCTCACAACAGAGTGCTCAGGAAGCATGACATTTCCTCTTTCAATTAGACCAATTACTTTCTGAATCTATACAAAACATGCAAATGTACAATCTAACACATTTCCACAGCTAAACAACATGCTGCAGGAAAAGGCATTTCCTTTTGTTTGTTTTGAACCTATCACCAACTTAGTTCATTCAAGGTGACCTATTTTTTTTTTATTGGAAAAGGCAAAAAACTCTCCATTTCCTTCTTGATGACATATATGATTGAATAGATCCCTATTACCTATAGGCTGCATTTATTTTGAAAACTTTGAGAGTTTAAAAAAAAAATCTTTCCTCCATACATTGCCTGCTAATGTCAGCAATGAAGGAAACAATTAATCTCTGCTTTAATAAAATTTATTATAAATGTTCTGAGTAAAACACAGTCCATAGTTTTATAGGAAGGAGATACATACTTTTTATGCTATTTATAAAAGATCTATTTAAATTATAACAAAGGCAGAAAACATAGCGTAATAGAGATACAAACCATTTGCTGACAAATTACCAATGTTGTCTAGTCTGCTTATTAACACAAGCATACACAAACATATGGAATTAAGTTTACTTACCCAAGACAAAGTTATTCAGTACTGTTGTGGAAAAAAATTGGAAATTGTCTTTTATTTAATCTCTGTGTTTAAGAACTAAATAATAGCTTCTGTTTTCAAATAGTTCAACAATGAAACTCTCATTTCCATCCATACCACAAGCTTGTATGTAATTACAATATATGTTTTCCTTCAAATTACATATATATTTCCACAGAGAGGTCAAAGTAGCTTGCACTATCTAATGAAAAAAAGAAATGTAAATGTAATGTAAAACTCCTCAGTGAACCAAACATATTATCAAGAAAATTAGCATACTAAGATGCCTATCAGACAACACTGATTTCTCTGGTAGTTGCTAGATGGATTTGTAGTGTAGCTTAATAATTCCCCCCCACACACACTTTTTTTCCTGTTTTCTAATAAACTCTGCTCTACTATTCATTGCAGCCAAAGTCAAAGGAGACTGACCTCTTTCATTCCCAGATTGAGAGCCATAGGTCTTTACTGCTGCAAAGTAGCCAGCTTTATTAGAGTCCATAGCAGATTCAACTTTTTCAGTATCACATATTCACAGAAGTAATAGGGCCAAAGATATCTTTGTTATTTACTCTTAAATATTTAAAAAAGCTGCATACCTTAAGATCAAATAATACTATAGCTACAGAATCTCAACATGTTTCTGCAAGACTTTATTTCAACCACCCCACAGTAACAAACTGTATTTCAAAGCTTGAAAAACCAAGTTTAGTTTGGAAACCTTCCTAGAAATATTTTGTACTTTTTCCACCTGTAAACTAGCATCTACTCAAATTACCAAATAAAATTAAGTTTTCTTTGTAGTGGGACTAACATACTTTTAGCATGTTATTTCTTTCAAGAATAAAAAGACACAGATGCTCAACTCAACAAAAATCTGAAGCAGCTAGCACTTTAAATGTCTCCTCTCAAAGTCCAGAGCAATGTGAATCTAGCAAAACATTGTGTATAAGGAAACTGTCTTTTACATACTGATTGTTAATATAAAGAGAAAACTGACAAAAACAGCATGTCCTTATTTTGGAGGTGATTGGGTTTTATTGTTTAAAATCATTTAACTTGGACAAGGAAAATCTATTTGGAAATAGATATTTGAATCTATTTTGATTTGAAATATTTGAAAACCCATGAGGAAATGTGCCCTGTCCATTTTGTTTTCTGAAACAGAAAATTTTCCTTTAGAAATTATTATCTGAATGATTCAGTAGTTTGGTACTGGTTGCAAAGCTTTTTACTTTAACTACTGTTTGATTTTCTATGAAGGAATGTCTAGTGCTTCCAATGCCTGTAAGACAGTTACGGATCCATACTCCAAAAAAAGATGCTCTTATACTACACAAACTTCTAAACAGGATCAAAAGAAAGACTAAGAATCAACTCACACAGAAAAGAAGCTATACCAAGGCCTCCACTCGTCAAGCGGGTTACTTTGCAGCCATGGCAGTTTCCTACTCCACTGCACTAACCGTTTTCACAGGCACATGAAGGAGATCAGCAGCACAGTGGGAAGGAGTGAGCTGGGGGCTCCTTAAATTGTCATACCAGCAAGCAGGGGTTTCAATTACTTCATGGCCTAAGGAAGGACAATGTTAACGTACTTTCTGCTAAGGCAATGCAAACCATCTGCTAGCATAAAGCACTAAAACTGAAGAAAGCTTTCCATCACTGGTTTTCAGCAGCATCTGAGAAGTCTTACCATCAAGTGGATGCATGTACGTTCGTACTTGCCTTTACAGCTCTTCCTCTATGTGGTCTTCCAATACGCAGGCTATGAACTGCCATCGGTTTTACGTGTTGCTAATAAATGCAAAAAACAAAAGACTATCTGACTGCAAATTGACAGTATATTTTGTTGCACTTTCTAAGACAGTTGCCAAAAATACTCAGCAATGTTAGTCTCCATTAACCAGTAGATGATTACTCATGCATCTCAAATAACCATGATTAGTTTACATATTTACATGGAAATATTGAAGAATCAAGACGCCCCACAGAAGCTGAATAGTGTTTTTCTTTAACCAACTTGTTTAAATGGTGCAGTTCAACTTGATGAAAGCCAGAACTCAACTGAAACCAAAACATACGACTGCACTATGCGCAGATTGGCTGTGAGCATGAAAGGAGTATGTCATGTTAATAAAATGTTATGAGTAGTCTCCAAGAGAGATTTGTGCAGTTGATGTTAGATTCATCATTTTATGTAAACCACATTTATAAACACTGGTAGACAATGTAAAAGTATTTATTTTGACTTGCAATAACCAATGTACATAAGAAACTTTTAAAAAGCCACATATGGCAGCATATGCTTGCTTGCATATGTGCACATAAGAAATGCAAATATAGTCACCTTCAATAAAGAAATCAAAAGAGCATTTTACTTCACAGATGTGATCTGCTACTGATAAAGTACTGCACTTTTTTTTTCTTTGCATATTTCATCCTAATGAAAGACAGTACTCTAATATACTATGTACTCAATGTATTCCCTCTGGCTTCAGAAGCTAATTCACACAAGAAAACTATACATTTGAGGGCAAGGTAGACTTCTATTTTTCAATCAACTCCCTCATTGGGAGATACAGAAAAAATACCTGAACAAATTGTTTGATCTCATAATTTTTAGCTCATTTAGTTAAATTATTTAAATTTCTTTTTAAATTACATAATGCCTGCATAATTACATAATGTAGGAAAACATACAAACAGTTACTTGCATGGAAAAGTTCCTTACTCTAGGATTCTATATAGTAGTATCTCTCTTCAGTAGGACCCAAATTTCACAAATTAAATGAATGTGGTGGAAGTGTTTTTATAACAGATTATTAAAAAAAGGATCACTGTTCAGGAACCAGCTAAATGAAATATGATGCCTGGGAACCATGTGTTATAAAAATATTATACTGCTGGCAACAACAACAAGGTTTATTTTTACTTTAGCATTTCAACTCTTACAGTCACAAAAGTAGGTTTTCTTTTCTTTTAAAGAACTTCCATTTTTGTGGTTCTAAAGATCCATGGTGGTTTTGTGGTTCTAAAGTCGCAGAGCTAAATATCACCATTTGAAAACTAGAGCAAAAATGCTTCTGAAGTGTACAAGCTGAAGTCTTAATTTGTAATGTAGGGGCAAAAAAAAAAAAAAAGAGTTTGAACTCCATTAATTTAGATAAATGTGAATGTATCAGAACTTGCAACCTACGAATAGCTGAGAAAGCTACTCCTTGTCCAAAGAGTACAAATGCTAACAGTAAGATAAAGTGTTCCTTTAATAGTTTCTTCAACCACATCACCTCAAATCAACTGTTTTATAACATAAGCAAGAAAGCAACAATTCACTCTACCCTCAAAAGGTAGCAGCTACATCCTTTGAAGAGCTGCTACATGTGCTACATAAGAACACAAAAATTGAGAGGCACATTGAAGTGTTGAACTCTCTGTTCCTTAGTTCATATACTGCAACTTGCATTCAGAGCTCCACAGCTGCCTACTGTGTTGGCTCATGTAACTTCTTTGGGTCCAAAAGTTAAAGTATATTGGAAACAGCAAGCTTGGAAAAGAATTTTGCAATAGTAGCTAGATTTTAGTAAACTAAAAATATGTTCCAAGTGTATAAAAGAACATGTTCATATACTAGACTGGGAACAATTGGGTTATTTTAGTTTCTAAAATTGCCCTTAACAGTCAATCTCTAAAGCTCAAAGCTAGTTAGTTAAGTGGCTGAAACAAATGGTTTAGAAGATATTAAGGATCAGAATACTAAATCTATTCCAGAGGATATTAAACAGCTTCACTATAAGAACAGCATTTCAGCAGAAGCAATATATACTTCTATAGCATTAACCCAATATAGTGTACAAAACATACATATAAACCATAATGAGAGGGTGGTCACTTTCTCCCCGTTAATACTGAAAAGCTCTGCACATCAACCTTGATATGTAGCACAAATCAGATAAAACTGATCTACACGAGAATGTGTTTCTATCACCAGAGTCAGCTAAAAATGAATAACAATAAAAAATCACTGAAAAAAATATGATCAGCTGAAATTGCTCCCTATCGAACACTCCACTGCTGAAATGAGAAGTGAAAAAGAAGAATCCAACACATTTACCTCCTAGCCCTCAGGCCCCTCTCTTGTCTTTTCAAGAGCCAAGGCAGCACTGGAGGTTTTTAAACAGCAATTTGACACAAATTCACTCAAGTAAATGCATCCAAGCCAACCCACTCAAAACACAGAGAAGTATTTGCTTAGGAAGGTTTGGTTTCTAAATGCAGACAACAGAATGCAGATACACGTAACTTGAGATTTCAGAAAAGCTTAAGATTATTTCTCAATTATTTTATGTGGGAAAGTGATTGCTCATGAAACTGTAATTTCATCCTTTGGGAAAAAGTGATAGGGAGAATGTTTATCAGTATTCACCTATTCTACTAAAACTGGAACACACATGGAAGAACAAAGCAGTAGGTAACATAAGCTTTATCTTCTTTGGTATAATGGCAGCAAGGTTTTGATTTTTGGAACAGTATCTTTTTCTTCCCTTAAGCTAATAACAGTAGACAAAACAGCAAATATTCTGCTTGAAAAGTCATTTCATAAGCAACACTAAATTGATATAAAAAATATATTTTTTCCTAGATATTTTTCTCTATCAGGGTCAGACACTCAACATGGAAAGGAGCCAACAGGTGAAATCAAATGTGCATGGATTTAGACAGATAGAATATATTGTGAAACTAGAGACCAAGGACATTACTTAGACTAGAAGTCTCCCATTTTAAGCACGCTCACCTAGTCATATATTTTGAAGTGTGTCTAAATAGGCAGTCTACTCAAGTAAGCTATGAATAGCCAAATTTGAGTGCTGTGATGTGCATGTCAGTACTAACAACACAATCTGGCTTAAACTGTGAGATGTTGTTTTAAGCTCACAACTCCAAACTTTTATCACAGACTATTGTATATGTTGCTTCTGTTTAAATTGACGTTTTATTTCTCAGATACAACGCAATAAACTAATATATTGACCAAGGAAATCTGTTCTACATTTTACATGTTTCACCTGATCATGTATCTCTCTACTAAAATAGAGGTTGTATTTATACATGACTACACAAATTATTGACTTTACAACTTCGTAAGGATTTGGCAATTTGCTGATCACTGCAGTCTATTGCTACTGGTTGCTACTATTCTTGCTACTGGCTATGACTTTCTATTTTTATTCAAGTCTTACTTTTTAGTAATAAAGGCCATTGAAATCATTAATAAGTGTGATGTCCTATCAGGAATTGACTGAAATGGATTTCAACGTACTTTCAATGGCCTTATGTCAACTATCATTAAACTACAGGTTTTACAAAGTCTTCCACTAGACGTCTAGAGTTAAGCCAGAAGTTTTGGCTGTGATACAGCCAGTGATGAAAAACATCTGAGTAGTAACGAGTCGTCTTAATATCATTCTCCAGTACTAAGATGGGCTAATCTCTAGCTGCAGTTTACTCTGGTATCACCCAGGGTGCCAGAAGGATCAAGAAGTTTTGAAGTGGAGTTTTGCTTTATTTTGCTTTATACTTGCTTTCTGTTTCACAGCACTCAGCCTAATTTGCCTGCATCCCTTTTTTTTTTTTTTTTTAAATGAAATAAACTGGACAAAATCCTCAGGTGGATTATCACGGTGCTTTTGGAAGGACTATCAAACTTGCAAGGTATGTTGCGTTTGAATATCTATTCTATTTAAACAGCAATGCAGAATTAAGCAACAGGCAATCCTTCACTATCATACAGATTAAATAATGTCAGGTAATTTAGAGTTAGAAGTACTAATTTTTTAATGGAGCACTCTAAAATCTGCTTCACAGCTGAAATAATTCTGTATTTACTGCATTTGAGCTCCAAAGCAAAAGAATAATAAAAATAAAAAAGGTGAGCTATTTAACTATTAAAGGACTTGTTAGATCAAGCTTCCTAACTGACACAATCAGCTCTTGTTTCTCAGTTATTTTAAACTACAAAGACTTATCAACCACAACCACTCATATTTAACTTTGAGTCATCTTTCTATAATTAAATAATCAAAAAGGTTTTAAGTAGATACAATTAAAAATGAAACAAGACTGAATTATAGATAAGCATCTCAATCAAAATAACCTAATAGATCATAGTTCATAGATCACAATCAGTAATACAAGTCAGTGTTTTCTTAGAAAACTAAGTCTTCTATAAACATATGTTATTTCACAAATATGTTATTCATTACCATACTGCGTAACTTGAATACTGCACTATTTCTCAGGGCACAATTCTCACTACAGTCATCTTACTGAGCAGAAAGCTTCTACTTATTTCCCTTAAAAAACCTAAATAAATCAGTAGACAAAGAGTTAAACATAAATCCATTTATTTATGGAATGAGACAATGACTAATAGAACCAGAACTATTTTTATATATAGCTTTCAAAACAGCTACAGTCTTGCCTTTCTTTGGACAAAATCTGCGCACACCGTAATGATTTGTGTTATTAATGAACAGAGAGATTTTTCTCTGCTTCTGTAAAGACCTCCAATGTGTCATTTAAACTTTTCCTTTTCAGAAACAATGCTGTACAATTTTTGCCTCCCTACACAGGAACAGAAGTTACTTCTAAAAATAATTCTTACTCTTCTCAAGTCTTAACACACTACCTATTAACTCTTTCAGTGGCATGACTTAGAAGAAAACAAAAAACACGTGCTGTAGGATTCCGCTACTGGCATGAAACCACCAGGGAATTCAAACTTTTTTTTCCTAGTGCATGCAGACATTCCACGCTAATGAAACAACTTTTATCCCCACAAAAGCATTTTCTCTCATAACTCACGTTGAGGATTTTCATGTTATAAAACTATTGAACATTTCTGTGGGAATTTCCTGTTCATTTTTACTATCTGAAAGTGATTTTAATCACTTTAAACATGCTGATATGTCACTTGCATTAAAAAGGTTATAACTCACAATTACCATACTAAAACAACAACATAAAAAGTATTATGTATTCCACATGTCATCTGGCATGATGACTTTTGGTAAAGATCACTCATTACTTGGGGTATACAAATCCTGAACAGTAGGCACCAACTGTAGGATTGCCGAGAACACCAGGACAGAAAGGCAGCTGTAAAGTGTGAGTGGCAAGTCTGTACCTCCTGGCAGCCCAGGCAGACCCCTCCCTGGAAGGTGACGGGGGTCCCGCCGACAACTCTTATTCCAGAGGTTTAGTGCTCAACGAAGGAGATTCCAGAGCAGAAGGTGTGATGCAAGAACTACACGAGCCCTCCCTGGATTCACACCATTCTTATCAAGACTCAGATATTCTGGTCTGTAGAAAATGCAAATGCATAAGGACAGACATTGTTCAGGCAATAATCATCCTGAATATTATTCACAAAAACTCTCGAGCCAGTTGAACATTCGCATACATCACAACAGCTGTCCTGCTCTGTTCTTTCCCCGCATATTCCTGTATGCTTCTCTTCCCCCTAAAACAGGCTGTTCCACCCACTCTTTTGGGCTGGCTCTGGTGCTCAGGCTTAGTTCACCCTGAAGGAACGCATTTTTTTTTTTTTTTTTTTTTTTTTGTGTTAACTTTACTCTGCTGTAATGGGCTCAGCAGCTCCGTGAACAGCCTGAGCAAAAGGCTGGGAGCAGAACTAGCCTCAAGTGGCAGCAGCTGTACTGCTAAACTCTGTCTTCTCAAACAAGTGTTTAAACATTTCATGAAATATTTCCAAAGAGATCATTAGGACTTTGGATTTTTTTTTTCTCTCCTTTTAGTTCTCTCACACTTAGCCACACAAAAAGCTTTGGGAGTTCTTGGAGGTGAACCACAGAGTCAGAGCATTGCTAGAGACTTATCAATATCTATTTACTGGGAAACTCAAAACCTCAGCAATAAAAAATTAAAAAACAAAAAAGCCTCCATCACCTCCTGCCTGGTTCTTTGGCCAACACAGAAGTCAAACTTGGTTGCTCTCTGTTGTTAATCAGCTTTATACTTAGAAAGATTTCCTAATGTCATAGTGGAAAGATGAAACAATAGATTTTACTCTTTCTTTTAAAAAAGGAAATAATACAAAAGTAGTAAATTAACTCAGGTTCCCCCTCTGCATAGGGGCTTTCTTTTTCAAGAGATTTAACCCACAAAACTTAAAGCTTCAATGAATCATATACTATGATGTTGCTTTCAGAGAATTGTTTGTATCAGACTCTTTTCCAAGAGTTGACATTAGCATCTAGTGCTATTAAAGTCTCAACCTTCTCACAGTTTGAGATCACAGATTTTTTTGAATACTTGAACTGAAAAATACAGGTGCTTGCAGGTGCAAGCATGGAAACAGATTATTAAATACTTTAATTAAACAGCTTCCTAGTGTAAAATACAGAGGAGCATTTCAGGAACATATTTGAAACACGATTTTTTAGACACTGCGAATCTACACATCCAATGACCATACGCAAAAGTCAGCAGGAACTTAAAAAACAGATGTCCCAGGACAAGAAATATGCTACAGAACTTGACCCCATCCATGTGTACATTGTACAACAACCTTACTATTAGTGAAGCCCAGAACATCTATCACTAAACTACACAAGGTGCCACAGGAAGAGGACCAGCTTAACAGCTTATCTCCAAACAAAAGCCCTTAGCCAAGAATAAGGAGAACTCAGAAATCTGAAATGCCTCAAGCTCTTCATCTCCTGGCTAAAGTACTGGGCCTGTTTTGCTGAAGTTGAAATGCAAGACTGACAGGGCCAAAGATTCACAAAGTCGCCAGTCAGACACGACTGCAGTTCCTGCAAAAACAGATCACTACAGGTTCCACATGTTGGACTCAGCACTGTCATTCAAAGACACTTCCTAGGAAAATTTCAAGTAGTTTCTAGGATAGACCTTTGATCCTTTCTTCCTTTTTTTTTGTTTTGTTTGTTTGTTTAAATTCCAGTGACTTTATCTCTGCTACATACTGGTCTATATAAAGAGATTAGCAGCATTTTTATATCATCTTGCTGATTATGATCATATCCTATAATGCCTGAAATACAGAATAACCTTTTAAACCACTATTTAGAGCAAGTGGACAGCATCACTACTACCTCTCCCTGATATCTCCTAAAAGGACACTTTAGTATGTAAGTAATCTAAGATAGTTACATAATAGATTATTAAAAAGAAAATGTAAAAAAGTGTAGAGGTTTGCAAACAAATGCTAAAATTTTGGAAAGGACCAGGTGTATATATAATGAAAATACTAATAGTGTTTTCATTTTACTTAAGCCATGTTAAGGTTTATAACATTAGTAGCAACATAAGGAATACACAGCATCCCAACACTGTTAAGAATCATATAAAAGAAATATCAAATGATATTATAAATGATATTATATAAAGGAAAAGGAATAAAAACAACAAAAAGTATTAAAAAGCCAACACCCCTGTACAAATCAGCGCACTTCATTTTTTGTGAATAAAGACCCATAGCAAATTACCAACTCATGAGACTTTTCAGCTATAAACAGACTAACAAGTACTTAATTAGGTGATCAAGCAAGAATTGACAACCATTTCCCTAAAAGAACCTATAACAGTCAAAACAGAAACATTTTATAAACAGGATATGCATAGAGCATTTAAAACAGCCCTTCTTGCTTTGTGTACTGTAAGATACAAAGTGCTTCCTGAACTGAACTTGGGATGGAAACACTGTAGAGTTAAGGGCTGACTTCAAGTTTTTTTTTGTTTTTTTTTTTAAATGCAAGCTGACATTTAAAAAAAAACATTTTAGTCACCCTCTATGACAGTGTTTCCAAAGTCTCGCCCAAAGAGAAGTCTTAGATGACCAATAAATTAATCAGCTTCCATTTGGTAACAGTTCATTAGTTCTCACTATACTGAATTCTTCGCATACTGTGTAAAAGAAACTGGAAATACTGAGATACGTCCAGCTAATAAACCATTTCAGGATTACCAAATTATTTCTTTTATAACAGCTATTCCAAAAATGATCTATTAAAGGGCAACAGCTACATTTCTAATCTGTAACAAGCCATTTTGCTCATACATTCCTTAAATCTTGCCTGGCAGAATTCCTGTGATACTAGCAGGATATTGCCCTGATTTCTGGTACCTATTTTGTTCATAGCATTTCTTATGTGTTCTAGAGAAATTTCAAACCTAAACATCATAAATACAAAGGCATCTCCATTTATTAACAAAATTTAAAGACACCTCTTGTAATCTAGTGTGACAACGCACTGCTGTTTTCAGGAAATAGCACCAGCTTTCTAGAGGCATGAATATCTTTGAGGAGTGGTAAAATATTGTTGGGAAATTCCTTACCTCTATTTTACTTTGTGCCCAATTTCACAAGACAATTTAGTCAATGAACTTGATCAATTTAGATTATAAGCAGAGTACACAGAAAACAGCCAAATATTTTGAAGTATGGATCCTCATTACACAGGAAACATGATACACTCATACAGAACTGGACAATTTAGACTCCCTGTTATCCCAGTCAGGTCTAGCTTAGAGAAATCTACTGAAATTTGAACTAAAGACTTGAAATTTGAATGAAATTGAATGAACAGCTGCAGGGAGGCAGCATTGCCTGTATTTTTCTAATGACAATTTTATTTTTGTAAATTACTTGTGCAATTACTTGAAATGACTTTCGTCCTCAGTAACTTGTGCTTTCTTCTCAGTAAGATCAGACAAAAAACACCATAGCTATCTGACTAGGGTGTATCTGCTTTGAATATGCTCTAACTGATTCAATGTCTTTCTGTCTTGCAGACTGAAGGATATCAGATTACTAAAGAAAGATCATATCAGGTTACAGGTAATCTAGAAAGCAAATGGCTTTTATAGCATTAAATGCAAGTACAGTCCATGTGGGCTGGCAATGAGGTTACAGTCCCTTTGAGCTGGCAATGAGGTACAGACCTCAGGACAACAGAATTGGATATATATTAACACAAAGGCATTACCTTGAAGTCCACTTCTTGAGTTTCATTCACTTACTAATTTTAAATGATGTGTGAACCCATAACCTGCAAACTTTTGGTGGGGAAGACCAGCCTGGTTAAACCCACACAGAATACAAATGTGCTTGCATTAAAACACAAGGGAGACCTTTTATCAGTAGGAAAAAAATGATGCTTGGAATATAGGAAAAGCTGTTGCTACGCCTGAAAACTCAATTTGTTCTCCAAATTAGAATAAGCAGTATTTAGAGAGTGTTCTGATTAATGCATTTAATTTATTTCTAACTAAATACCCTTCATTTACTTGGATGCACATGCACCTGGTAAAAATAGCCACAGAATATCCAGTGGAGCTTAGCAATGAGTAAAGTAGTAAAATGCATTTATTTGCTGTTTCATATTCATTAAGTCTTATTCATTAAGTCTTTTTTTTTTTCTTTTTAAAAAACACTTTATCTTCAAGATAGGTTTTCCTGACTAAAACAACATGAAAGAGTATGTGCTCCTCCTTTTCCTGGCTCTGTGCTCTGCTAAGCCTCTCATTGGTCCTTCCTATTTTACACTAAAGAATGTGATGCTCCAAGATATGGAGGACGAAGACGAGGAGGATGAGGATGATAATTCTCTGTTTCCAACCACAGAACCACTAATTCCTTTTGATTTCTTCTCAATATGTCCCTTCGGATGCCAATGCTATTTGAGAGTTGTCCACTGCTCTGACCTGGGTAAGAAGTTTTCCAAGTTTTTTGGCAATTCTGAGGCTGCTTATTTCACAGATGCAAGGAGTGTGCAGTGGGCATGCCAGTCACACTATGCATGGCCTGCAGGAATAGAAGCAGTCCTCCCAAAATAACCCACTTAATTAGATCCTTTCATTACCAAAAGTATTCTCTTTTGAGATCTGTTCTATGTCTGTTTATACTTTCTTCCCCATCACACTCATCAATGATCTCACTGTGTTTTTATATTTAGTAGTTAATTTCTCTGCATATGTATGAAAATATTTAGTTTCTCTTATATCTCCTTCACTGCAATAGGATTAACATCGATACCACGCAACATTCCACCAGATACTCGCATGATAGACCTCCAAAACAACAAAATTAGAGAAGTCAAGGAAAATGATCTCCAAGGACTCACATCACTTTATGTAAGCTTGTTATTTTCTGACTTTTAAATCATATTTAGCAATCTGAAATATTTCTATACTTTTAAAATACAGTAAAGTACACATGATATCTTTAATCTCCAAGAGCATGTATATGGCTGCATACTCCGATGCTCATGTTAAAACATGCAAGAAGTTTCTTTGAGCTGTAAGAACTATGATACTTGCTACAAAATCCAGGAAATGTACCACATATTTCACCCCGCAAACTTTACCAAGCCTGGATAAATCTTAAGCACACAGAAAAATACTTCCTGTATTTTAAAGGCTGCAAGACAAGCGCTCTTCATTGGCCCACTTGGCTCCTAGATCTACAGGACTGTTCACAGAACCTAATATCACAGGAGAACCAGATAAACCTTCTGAGGAACATTTTCAAAAGGACCCAGATAGAAATCCAGTTGACCAAAACAAAAAACAGACCAATACTGAATTCCTGAAGACATCAAGTGCTTTACCACTATTTTTGACACGCTCATACATGCTCCTAAAACAGACCAAGATCATTATCACTAGCAACTATTAAAGCTCAATAGTAGCGGTGCATAATAATCCTTTTTCCTGAAAGGAAACAAAATTAAATCATTTAAGTCAATCTGCTTCAGAATGCATCATTCCACAAGATGTCACTCGAGATCCAGTACTATTAAAGACTGATTTGCTCGTAAAAAAAACCAACCATCCCACAAGCTGCAATATATTAGAGACAGCCTACTCCACATTTAAAAGACAGAAGAGACCCATTAAACCCATGTCAAACAAATTTTTTCTTAGCCATCTTTGGCTTCTGAGCAACAGCTGAACAGAAGAGAAGAGCCAGATGACTCCATTGTTTGCAATTACAGCTGAATGTCTCTTGTCTGGGCTCACAATACACTAACCAGCAAATGAAGGGTAAACACAGCATTTGCAGTTTATTTCTAGCATATAAACTCTTACAAACACTAGCCTCCAATGACAGAAAGGGACACTGAAATACATCAGGAATCACCACATAATATACAACACTCATCTTTTAATTATCTGTCTAATGAAAACTCCGAGCTGTTTTCATTTTTCTCATCAATTAATTTGTGATCACATAGCAAGATCTAACGGAATTTTTACTGAAAGCAAGGTTGCTTAGTATAATTTATCTGAGCAGTCGGTTCCCTTAACAAACCCACAGATGACAACTTGGATTAGGAAAGAGAATTTCCTGTTTATTTCCTTAAGCCGTGCCCTTTTTTTGATGGAAAAAAAGATTATTTTTTGCTTTGTTTTTCCCATGATCCATGTGAACAGAAGATTTATCTCTATCAAAGCCCAGGGAAGTAGAAAAGAAACAAAAAGGAATAATTTACATATGGAAATTCACAAGTGTGATCTGATCTGCAAAATAATTTCAAAAAATTCATGACTTGCTGTCCCTACTTACATAAGTTACCTGGTAACACACTTTCTTTGTATATAGAAACCTGCAGTAGCCAGGAACAAGAAAATGTCCAAAAAAACCCTGCATAGTTGAGAGACATTTAAATCAATAAGAGTTGAAAATTATGGCAAATAAGATGAATTGATGTGCGTAAACCTCCAGTTTATAAACATTAACTTTTAAGAAATTCAGATAGAAAACATAGCTTTTATTTTGCAGCATAATCATTCTGAAGTAAGAGTTGAAATTTTGAGTTTTGTTTGCATTAAGGAACAAAACAGAACGATGACTTTAATTCTTGAAGGACCCCACAAAAGATACAAAAAAAATCATCTTGTTTTATCAGTTCATTGGCACCAAAGAACTCTGTCAGTGAGCTCTGCCAGAGCTATTTCTTCTCTATCCAGTTGAGAGTCCATATTTTTCTTTTTTCATGATTACGTATTAAATTTGTATTAAAAAATACAAACTATAACTATTAATTATGCACCAAACCCTCACTTAGAATATATAATCACAAAATTCCCACGTAGACAAATGTTCTTTGTATTACTTTTCTCCTATTCTATAGGCACTGGCTTTGAACAACAATAAAATATCCAAGATCCATCCTAAAGCCTTTCTACCAACAAAAAAGTTACGACGCCTTTATTTGTCTCATAATCAACTAACTGAAATCCCAACAAATCTACCAACCTCTTTAGCAGAGCTCAGAATTCACGCTAACAAGGTGAAGAAAATCCACAAGGAAGCCTTTAAAGGAATGAAGTCTTTACATGTTTTGGGTAAGTCCAATTAAATAAAAATATGTACTGGAAGTTTAATATGCATTTTGCATTCAAATATTTCCCTAGTGAGGGAATATCCACACTGCAGAAACTCTTTCCTAATTGTATGAGAAGTCGCAAAACAGCTCAGGTGTCAGCAGCACTGTAGGACAAGTTTTACAGTCTTAAGCATCCCCAAAAACAGATGATCAAAGAGAATTACAGCAACCCCTACAAATACAAAGTACTTTTTTGTTTCTTGGACAGAAATGAGCGCCAATCCTCTAAACAACGATGGAATAGAGCCAGGAGCTTTTGAAGGAGTAAATATCTATCATATAAGAATTGCTGAAGCTAAACTAACTTCAATTCCTAAAGGTATATTTTGTTTTATATTATCTATCTTACCTACTTCAATACTAAAAAATTTTAACACGTATTAATTTTACACAAAAGTTTATAAAGAGCCTTTTCTAAGTCAACCTTCCTGCTCATTCTTTCCAAAGCACTTCCTAGCTCATTTTCTCCCCCTCTTCTTCTGGCCAAGAGGATCTGATTTTGAGACTCATTTGAGGAGTGTGTGTGTGTGTGTGTGTGAGTGCGCGCGCACAGGCGCACTCCTCCATGTCCCCCATCTCTGCCCTCTGTTCCCAAAAGGCTCCCAGTCTACTCCTTGGCTCTTACCCACAAAACAATGTGAAGAATTGACAGAAGCAGCCAAGTAGCAAAAGCAAAGCAGATTTTAAACACACTTCAGGTCTTTCACACTGATGTTTCCTAAATCCCTAAAGCTCAGAAACGCTCTGCAGCAAAATAAATTCAAAATTTAATATTAATATTTTAATGATGCCCATGTAACATACTGTAAAACTAAATCATTGCTTTGTTGAGTTGTATGTATGACCCTAATATTTTTATTAGTGCCTTATCCTGATAAGTTTGATTCCTTTTTGTAAAAAGATGAGGTACAGGGAAGTATCTCTATAGAAGAGCAGTTTAAAAAAATCATTAAAAAAACCTTACTCTAAATATTAAGATATGGTAATTCAGAAAGTACTCACCTGCAATTGACAGGTATCATACACCCTTCTAACTTTAGGTATTATATTAGCATAAAAAGATTTTCAAAAGTAACAAAATGTCCTTTAAATCTGCAATGGAAAGATGGACAGTCTGCTTGCTTAATACTATAACTCAGACAGAGCAACACTCTGAGGAACTGTAAATGGCAAAAAAACCCATGATGTCAACTTGCACAAAGCAAGTGCATAGGATCCAAAGGCTCTCTTGCCAGAACACGTGCTAAAAGCTGGAACAGCACAACTCTTACATCCTTTGGAAGGAAAATAAATATCTAAAGGCATATTACATGGTTCCACAGAGTATAGTTTTGTGTGTCTACTACTACTGAAGAATTGCACATAATATCCAGTGAATGAAAGATATTGAGACAGCAGTTATACAGAATTTTGAAACTCTGCAGTCTGTTTTGACTCGTTTTCTTTGCACCACCATAAGCATTTTCACATTTTTATTTTCCAACTATGAATGGCTAGCTTTAGAAAACTATATATAAAATTGACACTTGCCCATCATCCTGTTTTGTTCTATTTCCAAATAAAATATTGGAAAATGGAATATATGAAACTTACAAGAAGGTTAAAGATTAATATTAATCTTCCTTGACCTTAACAGTTAAACTGCCAAACCACGGGAACATCACAGAAAAGTCTACTTGCCCTTTGACATTTACTTTATGGGGGTTTGGTTCTTATGTTAGATAACTCCTCTTACACATTTAAACACAACATCTTGCTAACCATGATTAGCCAATCATCCACATAGTAAAAGCCTGGAAAAAAAAATAGTTTACTCTCTACCTTGAATCTTCTAAACAAGAATAATCAATAATCAAACAGGAAAATTTTTACCATCTCTCATGCTATTATTTTAAATCAAATGATGCTGCAAAGAATCCCCCAAGGTTTTTCATTATATTTCAAACACAAAAGAAAGTTGTTATTGGAAATATTCCAACAAAAATTACTTTAAAAGTTGGCTTAATTTTTCTCGTTGTGTATTTGTTCTACATCAGAACTTCCCTCCAGTCTCCTAGAGCTTCATTTAGATGACAACAAGATCACGACAATTGAACTTGAGGACTTTAACCGGTATAAAGATCTTCAAAGGTAACTAACTACTGCTAAGCAGAATGTTGCCTATGAGGTATTTGAAAGCCAAGAGAAAGAGGTAGAAAGTTTTTAGAAGGAACCACCGTAAATAAGAAGAAACTTAAAAAAAAAAATGAGTATGCAACACAGGTGTGACATTATACATCTTGACTGTAACTTCCATAGAAGCATTTAAAAACAGCATCTGATTACAGAAGGCAATCAAATTACTACCTTATGGTGTCCTAAGGATATGCAATGGATTTTTTTTTTAAATAATATATCAGTGTTAGCAGTAACACAACACTAACAAGCACTATATGTGTTTCACAAGCTCAGAATATGAGTCTTAAAATACATTTGTGGTCACATTATCTATGAGAAGTATTTAATACTTGTTTCCAGCTTAGTATTTTGACAAAAAAAAGTCTAAGCAGCACTGAATTAAGGATTTCATAGTAAAAGTAAAAAATGGAACAGTTTTAAACTACCAGCTTCAGTTTCTGAAGAAAACAGAAAGGAGGAAAAAGAGGTTACAGGATGAATAGAAACAGCAACTCTGAGCTGACTTGAGTCTCCACTTTCTGAATCATCTTCATAGCAATAGAGGTTGAAGTCTTACAGTAAAAAAATATAATTAAAGACTATTTAAAGAAAATATGGAAGTAGAGAAGGGGATTTAATTGCTTATTAAGATACAATGCTTTTGATGAAGTTACATATAACTATTTTTAAAATTCACTTTTTGGGGGACTACTTATTAAAACATTTATTGATGTATTAATATACTTTGTAGCTACACTACTAAAAAGGGCATGAAATAATTTACAATCAGATTTTTATGTTTATCATTTTAACTCTTTCTCCTAAAAGAAGGAAAACTGCAATCAAAGCTGGACCACTGCTCATAATCTGGCTAGCTACTGTCCTTTAAGTAGACATTAAACTAAGAAAAAAATAGGCCTTTTTCTTTCTATCAAAAGATTTCATCCTTCTTTCTCAATTGTCTTTTTCCGCCCCCGCCAAGAACTCCATATGTGATAAATCTTTAAAAATGAGTCTCTACTGATCTTTAATGAAATATTTCTCATATATTTTCTAGGCTAGGCCTTGGAAACAATAAAATCAAGGATGTGGAAAATGGAAGTTTTGCCAACATACCACGTGTGCGCGAGATTCATCTTGAAAAAAATAAGCTCAAAAAAGTTCCTCCTGGACTACCCAATCTCAAATATCTGCAGGTTATAATATATTAAACTTAATATATGCTTTGGTGTGATATTTGATATTCACATCGTCATACTGAGGAATGCCATCAGAACAGCAATCAGAACCAAATAATGTTTTACAAGATGGATTACGTGTTGAGATGTAGAATAGGGTGACACTTGGGGGAAGGGAAAAAAGCACAGAGAGCACATGGCAGGCTATCTGGTTCAAGTTCTCTCATCTGAATTTCACTTTTTTCCATTTGTTACATCACTTCAGAGAAGCATCTTTTGATAAGCATATATATAAGAACAAAACACAAACTTAAAATGTAATGCAAGTTTAGTTATTCCTGACAAAAGGCTTCTTTTGTCAATGTATATTATTTTACTCACAGAATTCTAACCTCTAACATCATTGGAAATGTTTTGCTAATTTATGCTACATTATCATTAAACTCATCCATTCATATTATTTCACAAGTCTCTCCTAATATCAACTCTGCTACAGACTACTTTCTATTACTATTATTAAACCACTGAAAATATAGATCCTGAGTTACAAGTAGATATTCCACAACAATAGAGACAAAACTTTGTAACATACTAATAAAAGAATACAAAATTTTCTGTATGGGATGAATGTGACATTTTCTAAGTATTTAAACCAGATTTTTAATTCCTGATGCTATTTAATGTCTGCATCAATTACCTTCATAGAAATGCTCTATATGCCAATAATTACAGAGATATTTCCAATTTACACACTAAATATTATATTTTATCATATTATTGCAGGTAGTCTTTCTCCATTCCAATCATATTGCAAAACTGGGAGTGAATGACTTCTGTCCAACAGGAGGAAGAAAGAAAAAAGCATTATACAGCGGTATAAGCCTCTTCAACAATCCTGTAAAGTACTGGGAGGTTCAGCCTTCGACTTTCCGTTGCATTTTAGCCAGAAACAGTGTACAACTCACAAATTTCCTTAAGTAATACAGAAGGGGAGAATTTCAAAAACAATCAGTCCAAATCTGTTTTGTAATACTTGAAATCTGCTAAGAAATGGCAATTTTACACTATTTAACCAGTTTACAAAGTATTTACTGTTTCAGAGACAAAATAGAAAAAATATATTGGTAGAATCCATTGTGTTACTTGACAAAGTTCAATCTATATCTGAATAATTTAAGCATAAACCTTCATATCTCATGGAAAGACTATTGCAAGTAGAACTGGAAACTGCATTTGATGTTTCCTACTATGGACATTAAATTCTTTACTTTAATTGCAAAGTTTTGACATCTTCTCTTAAAAATATATTCTAAAGATCAAGTAAAATAACTTTTTTCAATCATAAGGTCTTTTTCTCTTTTTAATTTAAAAAATATTGCAAGCAATTTATCAGATTTCAAGGACAAGTTCTTGTGCCATTTTTGATAACCAATAAACAGGGAAAGATGCAACTAAAAGGTACTGTATTTTGAGCTGTGGTGTCAGCAAACTAGAATATACTTCCATAACATAGTTAGCAAGATAAAGATGGGTTTCATACTATGAAAGAATAAAGAAGTTGAAAGTTTTTGGTATTTATTACTGCAGAGAAAGTCCTTTGATGTTTTGCTGTCAATGCAATTTGAGGCACTCTGAACATTAAGAAGTAGCATTCAAGATTTAGCACATGCTTGAAGCTTTATAGAAGTGGTAATCAATTTCTTTTTAGACCAGCACAACCATTTTCTTCTATCTATTACAAGTATAACCATGTTCTTCATTTAATTTTTGTTTCCTCTTTTATATTTTTGACTTCACACGGGTCAGGAATCCCTCAAAGTTAGTATGTACCCTAAAACTGCTGAACCCAAGCAGCAGATATCTGGAACTCAACTCCACTGACTTATGTATGTCAGCACATAGGTATCTCATTACCAACAGTACTGTATAAAATGGATATTTTATATATCTATTTAGTGTATGTTTTGATTGGGATTCAAAATAAATTAAATATGAAGAATACTTCTGTGTTTTTTTTAATAAAAACTACAAATTGAAACTTTTTCTTACAACACCCAGTAGGTGAATGCTTTGAGAGATGATATCCAAACAGCTTTCAGACTCTCTCTGGATATTTTCCCTGTTCTTCCTTTTTCCAAATCCACACGCAAAGCACATTTAATGCTACTGTTCTTCATACATCTACCAATTCAATGATTTATTTGAACCAGCTACTAAAAGCAGCACAGGAAAGGTGTATAGAAAGAAAATGCTACAGAGAATTCAAGCAATCCCCAAACTCTCAGCCTGTCCCATCTCCCTAAGCACACTTGTAGTACACTAAGTAAATAAGCCGCGAGGCTAAAATCTGATTTTTTCATATGCTTGGTCTCCTTATAATTTTACATATTTTTATATTCTTTATATTTTATATTTTGCTGGAAATGTTATGCCATTTAGAGATCATACATATTCAGGTTTCTGACTGATGTAGTTATAGAGGTCCATAGGATAAGGTCATCTTAAATCTACAAGCTCCTCACTTATGACTCTTAAAACTAAAAGGAACAGTTTTGGCAAACAGAATTTCTATAAAACACTTTGAAGCAAATTGATTATTGATATAAGAGTAAATATAGGCCATGAATGCTATTTTTTGCTGAAGCTACATAATCCCTCAGAAGAACAATCTTAGCCTCTCCATCCTTTGCACTTTAGCCTACAGAACCCCAAAAGTAACAAGTCAGACGAGGCCACATATGGTCAAAAAGATGAGGGATATGGTCAAATCTGATCCACCCTTAAAGATTTCTGTGTGATGCTGAAAGGAGTAAGGGCAAAACTAAGTAATTGAGAATAAAACAGCTTAGTAACATAACAGTTACACATCAGACTAGTCATTCATCCTCTAATGAATCATTAGATATCATTATTCCAACTTTACTCCAATCATTACTCCGACTTGAAATTCACAGGTAGAAGCACCCACTAGCTCATTTTAACAGCCCAAATCCACATCCATTCTCTCTGAAGGATAGGCTTCCCTGTTAAATACTTACATAACTAGCTCCTGATCTCATATCAGAGAGGCAAAGCATCATCAAAGGCAATTAACAGTTGAAGAAGAAAAGGGAAGAATTGAAATAAATGACCACTCCTACCATAGCTGAAGTCTTCAAGTCACACAAGGGTTTCAGCACTTAAAATACCACCTAGAGCATGAAAACAAAACAGCTACTGGGGCTTTTTAGTCTCCTAAGAAAACTAAACATTATTTGAGGATGGTCAGTGATCCTTAGAGCGTCCTCAAATGTTCCTCAGCCTCAGACCTCACATGAAAGTTTCCCTATGGGTATAGCCCAGCATAGTGCCCTCAGTTCCAAGAAAGTAGATTTAAAAAATAAGGTATGGTAAATACACACACACACACAAAATTTCAACAAAGTGTGGAACACTGTTGAAAACATTACAGCAGGACAGATTTGTAGGTGTGACATTAACTGTGGTACCTGGTGAATAGATGCAGACATATTAAAACATGGAACGAAGTCCTAAGAGATAGAGGACCACACAGTCTTACCTTATCTTTCTAAAGACTTAAAGAATTTCAAGATACCAACCCTCCCAAATATTTATTAAATAATCTCTAAATGATTTTATCAACTGCTCAGCTTGTCATCATCTCAAGGCAAACTCAGCTAGCTTGAGCTTCTATTTTAATCATCTTGACAGATTTGCATTAAGGCAGATAAATATGAAATGGTTCATTGAATCAGGCTCCTGTAAAAAGCATTCCTACAGGAAATGCAGTCATTTCTTAAACCCCTTCACAAATTCTTATAACATATTCCTATGTCCTATAAGGCACCACCATCAGGTTCAACAGCCCTTCACTATTTTCAGATATTATTCTTTAATTAGCAATTGTGGGTAATAATTAATCACTCATCCATTTTGTATCTTTGTTTTATTTTGACATAAAACCAAGTGGTTGTTATACTGCAATACAGACTTCACAAAATAAAAGGTGCTTTAGCAATGATTTCTGAATATGGGCAGCGATGAACTAGATAAATGTGATAATGCTGATAATACACTGGTGCTTGAAAGTCTCTTTTCCCATACACACAGGACAAAAGACCTTAGTATCAATAGAAAGTTGGAGGGGAGGAAAGAGGGAGGGCATGGTCCAAGAAATTGGCTGCACCTTTACATACTCCCTTGATGCTACAAAAAAGAGGGGGGGGGAAAAAGATCTGATATAAAACCTTGTAAGATTTTGCCTCTATTAACTATTTCTGTACAAGTAACTATATTCCTTTAACAATACAATAACAAAAGAATCTATATTCTTTCTAAGCTTTTCAAAGTTTAAAATGGATTTCTTTTTTACTGAAAACCTGTCAATTCACCACAGAAAGCCAGTTAACAAATTTCACCAGGGGATGGCAGCCTAGGGTAAGCAATAGAAGGAAAAGTAGTTCTTCCAAAATATAAACACCAAAGACTGTTGATAACAGCTTAGGAAACTTCACAAATACTTGGACTGCACTGCTTGATCAGTCTTATTTGAGTACTAGTACTGAGTAGAAGTCAGAAGAAGTGCTGAATACCTCTAAAGACAGTTCTATCCCCTCCTCTGCCACTATTTGTCAAAGGATGAAATCATCTCAACTCCTTGTACCTTTTCCCAGCCTCTTCCACCAGTATCTACTCTCCTAGAAGCATATCAATAGAAAGAATATTATAGATGTTAAATAATATTGATAGTAAGATAACAACAAAATCAGTAAGAAAGCTTAAAGAGTACAAAATACTACCAAGTCACTATTCTACCTTGCATCACCAGTCATGGCAGATGCATACAATGCAAGTATTAACTTTAATGCAATAAAACAGTCTTTCTTTTGTATCCATATGGAAAAGAAAGGAATTCCTTTCTTTTCCTAGGATGGAATTAGGGTTCAGAATAAAGCACATGAAACTATGGATCATCCAACTGCTTTCTCTTACTGCCAAACATGTTAAAGAAAATGAAAGAGGGCTGATTTTTCTACTTTCTCATTAACAGAATCACCAAAACTGTACACAAATTCAGTGTATTTGGCTATGCTGTAAGGGCTAGGAAGTAGGAAAGCCTTGAGGACCAGAGAAAGAGCACAGCTATTTCATGCTGCCCATCACTGCATGATATTAGGAAAAGTCATAAAATCATAAAAGCAATAAGCCAAAGCCATCTGCAACGGAACTTGAGCAACAAACTCAGTTTTACAGTTTGTTCCAGGCCAGTATTTTATAAGAATGCAGCTCTGTTCCTTTTGGGGGTTGCACCAATTTGCTGACAAGCTAGAAACTGAGAAATGGACTGTCAAGAATGCACGTGGTCATTCTTCCTTCTTTCTATCTGCCATGAGTATCTGACAACATGATATAACTCTCTAAGCAAATGGTTAAAGACTATAAATGAGGTTTGAAGGATAAGAACAAACCTTAGTGTTGCTGTCACTAAGTTGCTCCATGAAAGAAGAAGATACTGAAGTTTGCCTTCCTACAGATTTGAGCCTTAACAGTTTTGTTGTTCTTTCAGCTCCTTTCTACCTCCCAGCACATTCCTCAGTGTAATCCCCACAGTTTCTTGCACAGCTACCACCTGCTTGGTTGCCAAGTGACAGAGCTAAAAGGATGCCAAGGCATTAGTCAACATGCCTGCTGCATCTCACCAGCTGGCTACCGGCTCCAAGAACCAGCACAGAGCTGTCTTTTCCTCATTCCCAGTACCTATTTGGAGCTTTCTTTTACACAGCTGATAGTTTACACAAGTCTGTAGAAAGTACTCGTACCTCTATCTTCTGACAAATTCACTTAAAATTAGCCTTATGGACCAAAAGTCAAAGTGCCAAGTGAAATAATAAAGATAAGACAAAGATTTTTCTCCTTTGGAAACCAAGTAGAGAAAGTACCAAGACCAGATGGGGGGGGGGGGGAAATATAAAGTATGATAAGCAAACTATTAAACGCTTATGTTGGTCTCCTAGAGTGAAAACATGTTTTGGCTACCAAAAAAACAAAGTTATAATATGGAAATTTGATATTGCACTGCTCTAAATTACTATTTCCCCTTAAAATTAGATCTTAAAAAAATGAAGCCACTGAACACAATTTCAAAAAGCAGTTCTCATAAGAAGCAATTTCTAGTTTCTTTTAGATACAGCAATCAACAACATTACAATTATGAAATATACTTGTCCAATTATAGTTGGTCATTTACTAATGTTACAACACTGCTTTTCAAGTTTAAGTTCAACCATAAGAGAGTTAAATCTCCCAGAGCTGAAATTTCTACTGAATATTTTGGTTTTCACTACCAGAAGTGCTACGAATACTACTGGCTCACTACAATCAGTTTGAGCAACTTCAAATACCAGAAGACTCGCCAGTAAAGTTGAACTTAAGCAGAGGGTCTCAAGTTTCCAAATTTGAGCTATGCCAATTTGTTTTCACCAGGCCTATGGATTTTTTCCTAATCTGCATCAATTTAAAAAGAAAAGTTCACTGTTTTACGACATATTAGAAAGAAACAAAAAATAAGTAATAAAAGCATTAATTTTCAATGAAGGTCAAAGAGAAGAAGAAATGCAAATGAAAACATTAAGAATATTGAGCAGTGGTGACTGACGTTATTACTGTCTTAAGAAAAGATTCCTTGTTAAAACATTGCACAATTTATTCTGAAAAAAAATAAAGTTCACCACATTAGACAAAAGAAATATTAGTATTTCTACTTTGTTCTTACCAGAATTTAACACCAGTATTACAATAAAAGTAATGAGGAGCTAAAAATAATGAAAACATAATCTAAAACCTTTCTTTTTTCCCCCTCCTTTTGCTCTGTTCAGAATTTAAGGCTGTTTTTTTGGTTCCTTTCCTCCTTTCTGGAGAGACTAAAGTTTGAGAATAAAACTGCTAATAAGAAACATATGGAAAAGCTCTAGAGTAAATGAGAATCTGACTTGAACTCCAAATGCCACGTATCACATACCAGTGTCTCAAATTATCTGGTAAGATACATACAACATTTCCCATGCATCCTCAGTTAATCACCTGAGACAGAAGACAATATGAAGTGTAAAACAAAAAGAAAGAGCCTCTATGTTATTTGATTTTCAAAGACCAACTAATATTTTGAAAAAAAAAAACAAATAGGAACCCAGACATCTCCCTCATTCTAACTATTTGGGATGTTTCTAAAAGCTGTGTTTGCCAAAAAAAGATTAGCTCAACAGAATATGCTGCCAACAGACAGACTGCACACTGCAATTTTTCAAATAAAACACAAACAGTTTTTGCTCAACAGAACTCTGCAATTCTGGAATTAACTATCATGCTGTTGTGATTGAAGCTGGGAAGTCCATATAACCAGGTTTTCTTATCCACACACTATTTTCCAGTCTGGAACTCTTGTCCAGGGGAATTTGAAGACTATGAATGTCTGGGACCATAGCATTCTGATTGCAGTTTTGACTAGAATTTCACGTACACTCACACACAACTAAGTCTTGCCACAAAGTCCCTGTGAGTGAAAAATAATTCCAAAATCTTGGATGCATTACACTAAGTGCATATATACAGACCATCTGTGCATCACATGAAACACCTTATCTGTAAGATGCATTATGCATTTACTACATATCATCTATACAAAGCTTTTTATCAGAAACAAGGAGCACAAAATTGAAAGTCCTATACCTTCATTTGGAGTAATTAAGAATTAAGTTTCTTCCGAATATAACAAGGAAACATCAGTAGGAAAAATTTTCTAGTGGATTCACCATCAAAAGCTGCAAAATTGTTTGAGAGTACAAACCATTAGCATAAGCATGCACTTGCCTCTTAGCTGTTCAGCCTATTTTATCCAAGTTCCAAGTGATTTTTTTTTTTTAGATGCAAAGGACTAATGAAAAGATTTTCTTTACAGAAACACTTGTCCCTAATTTCTTTGGTTTTTCACTTCTGGAAAATGAAAGTATCCTGCCATCCTGTAAGATATTATTTTACCTAAATTGATATTCCATTCAGGCCATGAGGAAGAACATTCAGATACCATAATATAGAAAACAAACAAAAACACCTTTATATGCTCCACAGCATCAATGAGAGGAACTGAAAAAAAACAGCAACCAGCAACAGCAAATTTAAGAGAATGAAGAATCTTAAATCAAAGCACCATTTTATCTATCTATATATAAAATAACAAATCTAAAAAGTCTTTGAAATATTTTTCAAATACATGTTTTGTACAGTTAAGAGGGTGGTTTTCAGTTTCTCAGCATGTCTCGTCTAGTAACTCCTAGCAGGATGAACTTTCACATGTGTAAAATGGACTGCATAAAAGCAGAGTTGTCAGATCCTATAATACTCCTTACTAAGTGGGAGACCACACAGTCTCCCATTTAGTCCTTACTAATATGTAGAGACCACACAGTAAGGTGCAGGTCAGAGGCAAGTGGAGGCCCCACACAAGCTGCAGCTCAAGCTTCCCTTCCTCTCCCAAAAGACTGTCTTGCCTCAGCTCTGCGTCTTGCTTAGCAGATATGACGACCCCTTTCCCGCAGCCTTTAAATGTGCATTCACATAGGAACTTCTGGAATGATTCTGCACTGAAAAATAGAACAGCATAAAGGCAGTAAGAGCTGTTATTACTGAGTTTTATGTGCTCTGGTTGAGCTGGCAGCTCTGCAAAGACAAGTTTGACTTACTGAGAACTCTGCCCTACAGGATCTACATTTTCAAACCAGCTTTGACATAGGAAAATACCTCTGCTGCCCTTGCAGCCTTGATAATCAGCTGGCTCTATGGAAAACATGCACACATAAGAAGTGCCTTCAGCTCACATGCAAAACCATCCAGGCTGCTAGTAGTCTGCCAACAGTGCTTCTGGAATGCCTGTTCAGTCTTAAAATATCCCAGACATGCCAATTTCTATCTGCCATTTCTTTCCATGCCTACAATCTGATCTGCAAGTGCAGCCCGGTCTTGATGACATATGCTTGAGACTGTTTCTTACTTTAGAGACCCACAAGCCTTATTGAAAACAAAATTACAATAATCAAGCTTCCTCCTTTTATGTGATGTGATCACACATTTCTTTTCTCTGCAGCCAATTGGAATAATACATTCACATCAACAGTTCCTACCTAAAATATGCACAGCTCCTTCAACACAGGTTCACAAGTTTATAGCTTTGAGTGAAATCCTGAAGAATAAAATATACTAGTATAATTTATTCCACCTTATATCTAGGTAAATCCCATTCATGTATTAGGGGGCAGTCTCAGTGTTTATCCTCTCTACTTACATTTCTGGCAATGTTTTGCATAGAAATCTTAAACTTCAGATAAGCAGTTTTTAAGTTCACAAGTACTAACAGTTATGAGAATGCCAAAAAAAAAAAAACCAATGACTATTAGAACAATCTCTACTCTTAAAGTGTCACTTCAGAGCCAAAGCCGAAAAACCTAGTAAATCTCACTTGAACACAGTTAAGGCAGAAGGTAATGTTTCAAGCATTGGAATTTATAGAAATGATCCACCCAAGTCTAGTTAAATCAAAGAAATCAGCTTCAAGCCAAATCTGCTTTTGAGCTTGATATATATCTTGCTATACATGCAGCATAAATGCATAAATACAACAGTAAAGTTCATAAATTCCACAGTATTAACAAACAAAAAACCCTAGGAAACAAAGATCTTCACTTTAAATCTATCTACACTATTTTTCAAACCATTGAAAAATCAAAACAATTTGAAAACATAATAGATGTCTCATAGCCTTTGGAACAAGAAGTCTTTTGTTTCTGCTGTTAAATTTAATCTTCTCATTACTCTTCTTGTAAGGAAATTCTTACCACATCACAATCCAGAAATAAAAGATGATCAAACCACACAGCCTGACCAAGATTACAAAGCATAGAGTTGTTTGTATCCAAGATAGTTTGTGGGACAAAAAAGAATTCAGCCTTGACATACACCATGGACAGATCTGCATAATCTTCTGCAGCTATATATGCTTTAAATCACGAGCTTCACAACATTTCTGTGAATGGACAGATGCTCTTGCTTTGCCACTGCGGATATTTAAATGCATCCTGAGATGTCAGGTCTCCTGATAGCATAAGAGGACTTGGAAACAGTTTAAAACAATAGAAAAATATCAGGTATGAAATTAAAAAGTAAATTCAGTCCAATTTGAATTTATCTTTAGAGAAAATTGCTATAATTTTTGCATAAGTCTCATGTAGAATTGTTAATATAATGCAACCTCCGAAGAAACCTACCATATTATCTTTCTCTTAAATATATATTTATATATATGTGTATTTCAGCAGTAGTAAATAACTATTAAATGGCATAGCCTAAAAACAATGGTATATTTTTGATCGATAATTATGAATATATTTAAAAATTATTTTTGTTTTTAGTATCATTTGGATTTGATGGTATATTGTATTAATTACTCAACTACTTAAAATAGGACTAGTTAATGATTACCAAGCTATAATTTTACTCTTTCAACTTCTCCTTTACAATTCAGTATTCTCTACCAAAATTTAAATGCTTTATTACCAGTATGGCCAAAGTACTCCCACAATATTGTTTTTGTTCTCATGGTTTCTGATGCTTTTCTTTGTATCCCAAATGTGGGAATTAGGTCTGAGACTTACTGTGAATAGTTCATTACAACTTTGGAAAGATTCTAAGCATTACGATAACGTACCAAAAACGCTGTGCAGCACGACTGTTTTGCAAAAGGAAAGAATATGAAGGTGGGGATTAATATAAAAGTGAAGATGTTCATTAACAGGAAATTCTCTTAGCACATGATTTCCCACAATTTTGATTTTTTTTAAACTATTTTTTAATGTCAAGTTTTAAAGGGTGAAACCTTTGGATAACTGCATAAGTGTAGCTGACCTTACACTATGAATTCATGACTTGAATTCATGACTTCTGAGATATTCCAAGTCTTATTCTCTCAATCTTTTAACTTAAACTGCTAACACCAAATAAGTCTCATGAAAATATTGAGGTGATCATGACAAAAGTAGATTTTTTTTTTTTTTTTAACAGACTTATGACATGGCATTTACAATAGCTGATGATGTGGCATGAAACTTCTTTACTGGTAAATTAGCAGGGGGTTAAAGAGTATGATTCTGCATTGCCTTCCCACAAGACACCACAAAATATGGTTTAGAGAGATCTTTCGTTCCTCCAGCTGTGTTAGTTTATTGCTCAGTTGATTTCATCAACAAAGTAATTTGCCCTCTACAGCTTGAGCTGCACAAACCTCCATAGAGTAAGTGCTCTTGGTAAGCTGGAATTAAGAGAACCAGTTCTGGTATCTTGTGCAGTTATGATTGATAAACATATAATTTTAATAAAACTTTTGTAAATACAATTACTAAGCTTTTACTTTAAGTGACAAAATTGATTTCTCTTACCAGTTATAAGATTTTTCCATTTTCTTTGCATTTTGCAAGTATGCAATCTATCACATTGTGTGTGCTTGACTTGCCTGCCCTATTATCAAGTTTTACATGGTGAGATTCTTTGTTTTAAAGGAAATGAGGTCTCAGACGTGTTTTATGCAGAAGCCTTGCCTACAGTACAAGCAGATTGATTGCAGGAAGACCTAAGTACTTACCTCAAACTGAGCAAGACTTGCAACTTTCCTCATTTGTTTGTCCTGATATATAAGTACTCTTGTGGCATTGAGAACAGAAATTATTAATCAGAAATATTCTAACACTTATTAGGACAAAAGTCAGTATGGAGAGAACTATCTTGACACCTACATGAGTTAGAAGGCACTGAAACAAAGAATTAGAAAGTAAAGCTTACATTCTGGGAAGGAGCCCAGAGCGAAGAGGGAAAGAGTAACAAGAATCAAAAGAAAATAAAGAACATTAAATAGACACTGGGACAGATTGTTTCAAGATCTGTTCAAAAAACAGAATCAAGTCGTAACAGTCATTATTTACATACATAGGTGCCAGCAGGCCTAAGTATGAATTAAAAATAAGCTAATAAATTATTCTCCTGATACATGCTGCCAGAAATCTGAAAAGCAATTCATTCTCTTCAAGCACAGGATTGCTTCTCAACTCAGCAAGGTTTATCAGTCTAGTGTGTTTATACAGTGATTTAGTGGAAAGCTGCACACTGCATAGACGTGTTTCTGTTATTATTTATTTATCCTAGCTCTGATGGCTGAGAACATTGTTGGGATGCGAAGAGCCTGCTTCTGCTGAAGACCTACAGTGTTGTTCCAGACAACTGATTCCATCCTAACTTGTTTTTAAATAGTCATTAAAGAGGCATTCAAATGCAAACGAGACCTAGTCACAAATTTGAGCAAAACCAATACTATATCACTTTTGTGGACACATTGTGGTGATTTAGTAATTCTAGGATGTTGTTACTGCATCTCCTTAGGATTCTCTCATTCTTCTGTTCATAGAAAACATCAATGAATTGGGAATCTATAAGGAGTACAAAGCACAGGAGATCACTGTTTGCAGAACTCTTCTCTCCTTTATGTGCTTTGGCCAGCAGCGTTACTTTTTGACTCATCTAAGTTAATTAGTTTTACTTCATCATATTCCACTGACTACATAAAATATTTTAAAATGATTGCGTCTAAGCATCTGAAATTTGATATGCAGAATTAGTTGTAAATAGTTCTGAATTCCATTATATTACTGTTTTGCTATATTACTAGAGGACTAACTTGGGTTATCCAGCAAAATCCACCCTTAGAATTTTTCCAGGCTCACCCTGACGAAGTTTAGGCTGACCTGAGCTACTGCTCAGACTTCAAGTCAGTAGATGGATTACACAAGTCTCTTCAGAAGTCTCTTCCAAAGAGCACTTCTGTGATTCTATTGTATTGACCGTTCAATTTTGCTCTGTGCCAGTTCACCATTGATAAGAAATAACGTATTTTCCCAGGAAAAATATACCCTCAGTTTAAAAGGGCCACATACATTTGAACTTTGGACATCTGCCTTTCTTCCTAGCACATGACTTGCACAAGGAAATACTTGTTTCATACTTGTCTCCTACCATCTTCAAATATATCTCAAAGTATCTGGAACAAGGTTCTCCTTTAGAAATACCAAAAGCTATCTCAAAGCCATTTAAAATTGTCTTTATATGAATTCTAGTGAAATATATGGTTTTTAAATAGTCAGTCTCCATGTAAAGAGTAACAATTACCACCAGCTACAGGCACAGAAATCCAGGCTGTAATGACAATATGTTTCCAACAGCCTGCAGAAGGAATGTTCCCTAGAAATTTGATCTGTGTCCATTAAAAATGGACTTGTCAGGCTTAGCTAATGCCTCCCATTACACCAGAAAGAATGCAACACCTGCGTGTCTAATACAAGTCCCAGACTACAACACTTCATATATGAAGTCCTTTTGCTACTTGTCTAACATTCATTAAAGAAGGAAAAGAAAGCAGAATGGGTTTTTTTCATACTACTTCTCCCAACTGCTGTGGAACCCTTCAGCAATAGGCGCAGTACAGACACAAAACTATTTTTTCACTCAAGTCAAACAAGAAAACTTATACTTATTTCAAGGTCATGAATTTGTTTATAGCTCGTTTCTTGAAAGATAGAAATCAAAATTTTTCCTTGGCTTATTAGGTAATTGCCAGTGTTGTCAAAACACTGCACTGCTCCGCTTATTTTATTTATACTGCTTTTTCTTAAAGAGACAGCTTAAATATGATTTAGTTTACGATTAGTTGATAAACTTATTTTTTCCTTCTCTTCAGTAGGGTAAAACATATGAATTGGAGTATGGGTATTCTAAGTCAGCTCTCAATCACTCACCTGCTCTGGACTGCTACAGTTATTTGTCAACATGAAGACTATGATTTTGGGGATGAATATGACGAAGAGCTAGATCATGAACATCCATATTATTTTAATTTTCATCCAAGCACACAAGATGGAGTTCCTCATTTTCCTTTTCCAGTTGAGTGTGCCAGAGAATGCTTTTGCCCACCAGCTTTTCCATTATCCATGTACTGTGATCATCGTAAACTTACAACCATACCAAACATCCCTGCTCATGTCCAACAGCTCTATCTGCAAAATAATGACATAGAAACTGTGCTTGCAGGACCATTTACTAACGTCACCATCTTAAGAGAAATTAACTTGAACTACAACAAAATCAAATTTCACATGATTGACCCCGGTGTTTTTGCCAAACTTTCAAGCTTAGTACAGCTTCATTTACAGCATAATGAATTAGAAGAATTTCCATTCCCACTCCCTAGCTCTCTAGAGCAACTCCTCCTCGGTTACAATAAGATTTCTCAGTTATCTGGAGACGCACTGCAAGGACTGTCTAACATAACCACGCTTGACCTCTGCGATAACCTTCTTGATGATTCAGCACTCCAAGAAAAACAGTTCTCAACTCTTAAAAATTTAATGCAAATCAATTTATGCAACAACAGATTACAGACGATGCCTCCTGATCTACCACCTTCACTTATGTACCTCTCTCTCGAAAATAATTCTATTTCTTATATTCCAGAAAACTACTTCAGTAGACTTCCAAAACTCATCGCTCTAAGACTGTCACACAATAACTTGCAGAACATCCCACCCAATGCCTTTAACTTACCCAACCTTTCAGAACTTAACCTTGGACACAACAAACTGAAGCAAGTATTCTACATTCCAAGAAGTCTGCAGTATTTGTATATTGAAGACAATGACATTGAAAGTATGTTCTTGGTAGTAACTTTATCAAAGTAAAACACTACGGGTCTGGGCGCTATGTACCTCTCAGGAATAAGTAGAGCTTTGTAGCTTTTGATCCTAAATAAGAGGAACATCCTCCCATTTTCTTCAAGATACAGCATAAACATATTATTAGCTAATTCAGACCAGACAATAGGAAATCTTGAAGTGATTTGGCATCTCAGTTTCCAAGAAGATTTTTTAAGGGGCCGCACCATTTTTTTTTTTCCACACAAGTTAAAATCTTTTTAAATCTTCCCTCTGATGAGACAACTTCCCTCTGATTTAAAAAAAATCCAGGAAAGGAGTTATGAAAATACTCCATTCACATAAAAAATTACTACATTTAGAATAGTCATCATTTCTTTTACCCTACAACTTTATACTTCAAAAAAGCAGAAAAAATTATCAGATATCTATGAAATTGCTTTAAAACAAAGGCAAGGATATTAATATTGCGAACCAAAAGAGTCTTTTCTGTTGTAAATTTTAATGTTAAATTGTAATTTTGCAACTGTTCCTAAATATGACTATTTTCTAATTTTTAATTAGTGTTTTTCTCTCTCTTGCAGCTATTAATATTACCTTGATGTGTCCATCTATTGAACCAATGAACATTAAACAATTAACTTATATTCGGGTGGACCAAAATAAGCTTACAGTTCCAATAAGCACATATGCATTCTTTTGCTTTCCTCACATAAGAACCATTTATTATGGGGAACAAAAAGTTAACAAGTCAACACAACTAAGACAACCAGTGTTCCGACGATTTCTAACACCAGAAGAATATGAGGCAGCAGAAGATGATCATGAACCAAATGATCATGAAACTGAAGAAGATCATGAACCTCAAGAGAATTACTTTCATGCTTACTTTAAATGAAGCAGTCACAGTTAACGTGCATATATGGAAACCCTTCCTTCCTTGTGGGTTATTAATATCCATTTTGGAGCAGTTGGCTAGTTTAGGTTAAGATATACCTTTCAAGTGGACGTAGGATTTTATTTTAGATAAATAAGCCATTACTGACATAGTTAGAAATATAATACTAGCAGTAAAAACAAAGCACTCATATCACCAATAAACAGCAGCCTGAGTATGATGGACTCATTTCTGGATTGGTAGCTTACAATAAACAATATGAAAGCAAATCTTACCGCAATTGCTATCCCTACCAGCTAGATTAAAGCTAGCATAGACTTGTTTGCTTGCACAGTAGCTGTTTTGAAGACATAACAAAGTTACGGGGAATATATATAGCATGAATAAGCTGACAGGGGTAACTAGTAATTTAAATCATATCCCAATATTACACTATAATCCATATAGCAAATAGCTTAGGATACCTAAAAATTACTATTACACTAACTACCTTTGCCTTCCACTGAATATTTTAGGTTGTAATGAAGTGAGATTGCATAAATTTGTGCTGAAAGAAAGCATGTGAAAAAGTTCATCTTAATTGTGTAAATATACGCAATCACTTTCATCTGAGGCAAAAAGATGTTTAAGAACTTCATACTAAAGCTGGACTGACTTTTCATTCTGCATCTTCATTATTTAAGAGAAGCATACAGTATATTTTAATAAAATACTGGTTTAGTGCAGTATTCGAGTAATTTTCACTGTGAAGAAATTACATACTAAGCACAAGCCTCCATTCAGAGTGCAATTGGAAGAAAAAAGATAAGCAGCAGCTATTTTGTTCTAAAGAGCTTAGAGGTATTAAAAGCTTAACAGTTTGTTACAAATGTTCATCAAGTAGAACAAAAACAAAAACTATTTTTTAAAATTAGGTTTTTTGC
Organism: Nothoprocta pentlandii; assembly: GCA_013398315.1. Taxonomy (NCBI): domain Eukaryota; kingdom Metazoa; phylum Chordata; class Aves; order Tinamiformes; family Tinamidae; genus Nothoprocta; species Nothoprocta pentlandii. The sequence goes on along the minus strand of VZSG01000212.1, from coordinate 700,795 downwards.
ACAAATAACACCAATTAACCACTCTATTGTTTCAAAGGAGAACAGAAATTTCTTTAAGCAACCTAAAAATAGTGCAATATAATATTTGAGCTATATTTTTTTTTCAATTATGTCTTATGTCTAGGAACAGAACCAAACAAATACTTAATTTCCTGATAAATCTTTTTAGCATTATGGAAACATCAATATTTTCATAGGAAAAATAGATGAGTGCTAGGAAAACATCCATATATGATATTGCTAAATCTTAGACTATATATTGAGGAACGTGTATATATATACACACACATATAATGCTATATATTTAACATTAGAAAATAAAAAAAAAGCTTGTTAGAAATTAATCAACCTCAAGTAGGCCTTTAGTTTCTTAAAGGAAGAACATGTGTGTATTCATCACCTGATTTAAATACTCATATCAAAACCTCATACTACATACACATATCCATAAGTATTCATATCAAAATACTACCCACAGTATATACAAATAATAAAGCTACAGAATTATAGCTAGGTTAATATGAATATAGTATTACTCTATAAAGGCAAGAAACTCCTTTCTAGTCAACAGATGTTTTATATTTCCACTTTTCTGATTTCCTTTAAAATATTCACATTCCATTGTTATAATATGAATCAATTTCCTTCATTGTTTCCTAACTTGATCATTGCAAGTAATAAACATAGGCATTTCCTATCTGAAAGGAAAACATGCTATTTTAATAGAAAAAAATATATATCCCAGAATAGATTTGAAATATTAAAAAATTGTTTTCCATTGCTACTATATGACCTTTTCAGCTATAGACCAAAGCATATAGACCAAAGCATGCTGTTGTATGAGTTCTACGCATATATACACAATAAATTTTGCACTCCCGTATTGTGACTTCAGCAAATGGCAGAGAAGGATATGCACCACACAGAGGCAGAAGTGAAAGTGCTGTGCTGTACCATTGGGGAGACAAATACACAAGAAGCCTCAATTCATCAAAATGCATTAGGCACCCAGCAGAAAAGAGCTGCATTTTAGAAGAAGAAAATGGAGAATGAGTCAGAATAGTCAAGTTATTTACTGTAGGAAGAAGAATGAACAACAGCAGCAGCATTGAGCTCAATTTCAGTATCGTTTTATGCCTGTTTCATTCTTTGAAAATTTCATGTCTTCAGTCTGAATAAATAACCCAACAATACTGGCCTTTACGTTTATCGTTTTGTATAAGTGATTCCATGATTCCCAGTCCTTGAGGCATGAGGAAGCCGAGCAATAATTCATACTGCTTTCTTCTGAGAACACTTAAAAAGCCAACAGAAAAACAGAAACTACAAACCATAATGTCAGTTATGTCCCTTAGAGATTACGATACAAGGTGAAAACTAAAGTCTTTAAACAGCTGCAAAAAAATACATTTTTTTTTTACCTACAGAACCACGTCAAGCATTGACAAGAAAAACAAAAAACACTCTGCTTCGCTTCAGTTTCAGATGGAGGACCCTGATAACAATCTTATGGAACTCTCACTACTGCTTTCTCTTAGTCATTGTATTACTCAATAACCTACCTTATTATTAATTTACCCAAACTGACCCAAAGCCAACACCCTTTTTGCGTTTTCTTTGCCCATCCCGCTTCCTAGTCTTCTGTCTCCCATTATACAACCCTGAGCCCTGCTCCTGAGCAGAGCTCCCAGGGAACTCCCAGGGATGTTCTGGAAAAGCCATTTGCAACCAAACACCCCACAGAGAAGAAGGGCTGCCCCTCTGGTTACAACCTCCTTGGCTCATTCAACTCCACAGCACCTTTGAGCTACTGCCTTGCACAGACAAGCATGGTCATCCAGCCCTCAGTTCTGTTTTCAAATGCATTACAGCATTTTTAAAGCAATGTTAAATCAGGTACATAGAATCTTCTTCTATCTCTTCGGTACTACACTATTAAAGATCAAGTACTAAACATACTCCAGTATAGAGCTAAATAACACACTAGCAACTGCGAGAACTTGTTTTGGCTGAAACACATGGAAAATAGACACAGCTGCCCTCTCAATTAAGCTGAGGTCATTTTATCTGGCAACATATTCTGGATATGAACTGCTCATGCTATCTTCTACCGTATGCCCCTGCACAACTTCATTTTTAAGGAAAACTGTCATTTTGTATACAGCTCTGGTACTTTAAATTCCTTAAGCTTCCTTAAGTTTAAGATCCTTAAGTTTTCAGAGAGCAGAATCCAGAAAATGAGTGTTCCTTGTTGGAGTGTCTTGGCTTCCCTCTACTAGAATGAAGGCCATGTTAAACTTCATTTATGCCTTCAGCTACATTTCACATCTGTATAAAACTGTATGAAAATTACTATTATTCTCATTTAAACCAGAATGTTGTTTCAATGCTATAAGAGAGCCATTTTAAATGCATCATGCTTCAAATAAATTTTTTTGGGGGAAAACAAGGTCTTTGAAATGAGATACTGCATCCTCTCAAAGAGATGCACCTCATGAAATTAGAAAGCATCCCCTACATATTTTTCAAGGCCATCTTCAAAAATTAGAGCTCAGTTACTTAACAACAGAACTTATTCAGGTTTTCAGAAAAGAAATCACTTCTGGATCCTTTTAACTAGAACTAAGGAAATCAATACCTATATACCAAACTTGTCAGCCATTTCCAAAAAGCATTGTCTGTTTGCCATGGTGATTATTCCTGCTAGCTTCCCTATGACTAAGGTATATGAACCACATTTGTTTCAGATAACGAGTTATTTTGGATACTGAGGACATTGCAATTCATTTTGAACAAGAATAAACCATCACTGCTGCTAAAAGAAGCAATATTATCTTTCCTTGCTTGCAGCCTCTTGTGCCTTTCCTTGTGCTGATGAAAGCACCTGGAAAATGTTCATAGAAAATTACTTTATGTCAAATGAATCACTGATTTTTTTTCCCCTGGCACCTGGGACCAGATAGAATATGGGACAGGACTAATTGGGTTCTTCCAGACTGAAATATGGTAAAGCTATATCCTAAGGTAAACCTCAGCATCACCATAAGAAAGCACTTACCTAACATACCATGCTTAATACCTTAGAGCATTTACTCTTTGATTGCATTCAAAATTAAGAAGAATTTTGATTTTCCAGAGCAAAATGAAATCTTAATCTGGACACCTGGGAGAGGGGCTTGGGAGACAATCCAGTGGAACACTAAGAAAGCAAAGCTGCTGTTATTAATCCTAAAACATGCATGAACTGGTGAGAGATGGTTGATTTACTCCAATATTTTTGCTTCATGATGCCAAAACCATCTTTTCTATCAAAAAGAGTGCTTATGACTGAAAGTTCCCAGGCCCTGCAATGGAAAACACCTTAATATACTAACCGCAAAACTGGACCTCAAGTTTCAGTTTGTTATTGTTCCAGCAAAATAGCAAAGAATATGATTCAGAATCCGGTTTACATTATTATGGTTCTCTTACCTTTACATTTCAGTTATATACTCATAGAAAATCATTATGCTAGAGCATGCTGTAAATTGCAACTACAACAGTTTAATTTGCATATGAATCAAATGAAAAACATTTTGATAAAACCCCCAGTTCAGAAATTGTTAAGTTGTTATAAATTGGAAAAAGAAATAGAGCAAATGGCTCACTGGCAACTCTAATCTATAGATTTACTTAATATAGACATTTAGTTTACAAAAAAGACAGAATTTGTAAAAAATAACTCAATAGATCCATGTTTATCTTCAACATTATCCTAACCAGCAGGGCTATCTGAAGAAAAACTCTCCAAACTGTGGAAATCAAGTAAATATAATTCTGAATATATCCCCCCAAACTGTTTTATTGCTATATAGTTTTTAAAAGACTCAAAAAACTACTTTGTAAACTTCAGTCATCTGGCTCCCATTTATATCGACTACCAAAAACAGATAGTAAGAAATAAGATGGGGGAGGAAGAAATGCATTAAAATCTAGAAAATTGTTGCTTTTACTTCAGATGAAAATTCTAAGCCTGGGTATTGTTTATTAGGTTACCTATGCTATTAGTACACAGTTTATTCCAAACATTTATTGTGAAAATTTTTTTCAATAAATTTTCTAGGAAGATGTAATAATTACTTGTCTGAAATGATTAATCAAAGTATTTTGTGTTTTCAAAGCTCTTTGGACTGAACAATTTGCATTTCATGCTTACTTGAATCTTTTCTAAACATGTACAACTTGGAATTAAACATTTTATTACTTAGAAAAATGTGACTAATATACTATACGTATATTTTGGCTCTACCTCTGTCTCAGGCAGAAAGCAGCTGCTTTGTCTCTTAGTTAAAACATTGCACGAAATGGATAACACATGCCTTGTTATAGACCTCTATTTTGCAGAATATTTAATTTACACAAAGAGCTTTAGCAATTACAAGGAAAAAAATCACCATTTAGCATAAAGTTACATTTAATATTACTTGTTACCATTAATGAAAATGGTACCTTGTACACCCTACTTTAACCATTTATAAGTGTTATTCCAAGTACAACCCCCTGCTCCAGGATATTACCTCTTACCCTAGGGAAAGAATGCTGGCAAAGTATTTTCTACCCCATGGAAAGCACTTTTAAGACTGTCAATCTGTGGAATAGTATTCGTTTCAACAACTGGGATGTAATCCATAACTTTACTCTTTCATCAAACCAATCTGGGTTAACATGTAGATAAGAATATCTGGTTTCAGGACAATCACAGAAGGACTGTGCCTCTGCAAAAACGGTAGGTAGACTTTTTTCCTAAAAATATGCTCAATAATGCTTAAATAAAAAATTAACTACAGCAAACAAGTCTTTTATGCAACATTTTCCTCTTATTTGAAAAAGTATTTCAATAGTTTTTAGATTACTATTGTAGTTTTTCTTAAAAAAAAGTTTACAGCCTGTAAAGCATCCTCCTTAGCAAAAGGCAGTTTTTCTGTTTATTTTCAAATAGAAAGATAACACACTGAGATAGATTGTTGTTATAGAATAATTAGATATGAAAGTCATTATTCTGACAAAACGAAAAAGCACATTTGAACTTCTGCTGTTTTAATTAGTTCAGCAACATACATGCCAAATATTTCAAACAATGCTTTACCAAAATCTTCATGCTATTATTAGAATATGCTCAGAAACAAGAAAATACAAGACAGTCTTTTTTCTTATTAATTGGAAACATTTGTTTGTGATTTTCTAGTTTCTTTTGATGTTAAAAACAGTTCATATAATACTAAAGTCTAATTAAAGGATACCAAGAGTTAAAAGTTGTTCCATGTTCCTTATGCGTTAGAAACCCCTGCCAACTAGTCTTCTAGGCTTTAAATATTGTTTTGACGGATTGCATTTTCATTTGCAGTCACAAAGAAAGTATTCTCCATGGTCAAGACTCCAGCAGTTCAACAGCTCAGTGAAAGCCAGATACATTGTTCTCTGCTAAAATGAAGACTTTGCAGCCTTTTTTTCTGTTTGTGTTTGTATCTTTGGTGAAGTCAGCACCACCTCTACAGCAAGAACCACTCAAGGTTTATGAGTATGATACAGACATTGCTCCAGAAAGCCTGATCGAACAAGATTATGAAACGAAAATCAAGGATATAAAAGAGGTACTTGTCAATTTTATGTTTTCATATTTTTAACTGCTAAGCATTATATGAGAGAATGAGGTGCAACATGCATGTTTGCAGGTTTTATTGAAAAGCCTTGTAAGGGCTGGTATTCAAATTAAACCACAAAAATACTACCCTTGCTACGGTCTGTAACAAAACCACAAGAGACTAAAGAATCATTGTTAACGACACTATATGCATGTACCTGGTATTTTAAGATTGTCTAGAAGAATATGTACTATCAGAGTAGCTGAACAATTTGAGTAACATTGTATTAACGCAATAATTGAGTACAAGTTTAAGTGTACTTGTTCTCTTTTTTTTTGATAGGAAAGTGATATTTGAAACAGTAGTTTTTTATCATAAATAGCATGTCATCATAAACTACAGTAATTCTTTTATGTTACCAATTTAGCAGTCTTGAACTTCTGTGGAATATCCCGAGTTGCTATAGTCACCTATGATATTAACACTTTAAGAGCCCCAGAGTCAGTAATGAGTGTACCTTATAGCACTCACCAGCACCCCCAGGTGGTCAATCCTCAGTGTTTTTCCTGTATGACTCTACACATAACGATGCTTAAATGCTTAACGCTTAAACAGAGAATGCAAACACAGGGAAGTAGCCTCAGCTGAAAGAGACAGTTAAAAATGTCATACCTCTGCTTGGGCTGCCTCTGAAGGGGTGTTAGAGAGGCACAGCACATCAGGGAGGTGGAGTTCAACATATAGGAAGGTCAACATTACTTTAGTGCATTGCCTAGGTAAGAAAGTCATGACTTTTCTGCATTTATAATGCAAACTATTTTCTGTGTTGATTCTATTCTACAACTAGGGATCTTTTTTATAGCAGATCAGGAAATACTTCCAAAATATTAAGTATTTGGGAAGGAGGGAAAACATATTGTTTCACTTTGTGCACTTGACAGTATTCTTCAAATAATTCATCACACTGTTTTGTTGACACATTTGTCATTTCTTACAGAAATTACTTCTTCACTGTATTCCACAGAGAACTCACAAGTACACTTTTCCTTGCGTCATGTCTCAAGTAGGATACTGTACTACTCCTGGTGCAGATACTGCTATGATGAGCAAAAATGCTTTTTATAGAAGGATATTAAAAATCCCCTTATGAACAAAAACAAAAATACATATATGCCTTTGTCCAATTTTAACTGAACCTATGCATGAATTCCTATCATAATTCCTATAGTAAGAAATCAGGTTTCATTACATTGAAATACCAAGATAAAGGGACAAAGGCCTACATACCTATAAAAGTCTTGCAGATATAGCTATACAGGAAAAAAAATATGAAAAGAAATAATTCTCAAGTGTTAGGTCCTAACAACGCACACGAAATGACTTTTTTTTAAATACTAAAGCTAGTTTTCCCACAGCATAGGAATATTCTACAAGCCAAATGACCAAGCCACTCTGGCAACACAGTCAGCTTGGTTCCTGGATTGCACCAAGATTAACAACTCTGAGGCTAGATTTTCTCCCAGAACAAAAACGTTTATTTGATTCTCTCCTTCTGACTGTTCCAGTCTAGCTTCTCTACAAAAAAAAAAACACTGCAAAACTTCACCACCTGCATAGAAGTTTCATTCTACATCTGCTAAGCTGTCTCCAGCATTCTCACTTGCTTAGAAAAATCAGAGTATCTATCCATAGTCTGGATAGATAGATGCAGGGAGGAGCCAAGTGAAGGATGACTCATAGGCCAAAAAGCGGTCAAAGAGACAGAAACTGTCCAAAATATTTGTTTCTCAGGCTTCGTTTCAAGCTTGAGGATTTTATATGCCTGAACACAAAAATTTCCACAGTAAGACACATGTAAGAACTTAAGTAAAACAAAAAACGTATCATATTAAATTGACAGTGTTACTTCAACGTTATCCTGGCAGATGAACTGTATCACACAATGAGGAAATAGAAAAAACAGTTCACTTGTGCATAATCAGAATCTGTATGGAAGCTCTCCCTGTGATCACTGTACTCCTGCCAGGACTCTGAACTTCAAGCACAGAGAAAGTTTTCCTATACCTGGCATGGTATTTCTCCCCATACGTTCTGAATTGACAGGTAGAGCAGTAAGGACCATGACTCTTTCCTACAACTATCCCTTATCAAAGAGGACAACAAGAGACTAGCCAAGTACAATTGTCAACCAATACAAACCAAAAATGTCTAATGCATGCAAATCATAGTATGACTCACTGTGTAAGTCTAAAATTCCTACTGTATTCACGGCAAAGTTAACTATTTCCTGCATCACTGGAGGCTCCATTGGCAGTCTAGCTGAAATAGCATTTCAGCTCAGCTGAAATAGCATTACTACCTTTGAGCCACTACCTGAGAAGAAGAGGTCTGAAAACCAAGTTTTCATTTGCTCTTGAAAATATATGGAAAATATTTCAGGAGGAAATTTTGAACAGCTAAGTGAAAGGAAATGTTATTTTACTAAGATTATTTTGGTAAAGCAAAACACACACAGCCTATATCCATACAAATTTTTTGTCAATAATATTATGAAGGCAAACTCTTCAAAATTTTGCATAACCTAATCTATTTTCAGAGTCTCAGGTTTTATAGACACCTACCACATATTCCTTCCATACAGTCACTAGTGTTTTTAAACTTAAAAAAAACAAAAAAGAACGTTCTATATATTCTTTGTTAGAGGTGTGCTATTTAAGACTTAATTTTTTTTTTAATAACATTTGCTTTCCACAAAGGAGGTATGGAATGTTTCTCCTAACATCACCCTAAGGCTGCAAGGAGATGACAGTGAACGTAGTGTGCAACCAACAAAGGATACAAGTAAGTTAACAGATATTAATATTGTAACATCCAAGTTGTTCAAAGGAAGTTTTTACCTAAAGCAATAAATATTAATGTTATCACAAGATACTAATATTATTTTTGTTTATGAACATCTTTAACTTCTTTGGAAAGCCCTCTAAAATTCTGCTTTTGATAGAGCAAACTGAAAGAGGATCTTCAAGTAAATTCTACAAGCACATTGTATAATTTATAAGGATACTTATAAGTTTATCTAGCCATGCTTGCAAAGCTACTCATCAGTCAGAGATATACCCAAGTTAAATAAGCTAGACAGGACAAACAAGAAAAAAAAACAATCAAATGAGGTGCATGGGTTGACCAAGTCATGATGACAGGCGTGTTTAAATTCCCTAAACAGCTTTCCCATATATTATTTAAAGATCTCGCTCATGGCTGCCCTACCTGACATCTGACAATCAGGGAGGTTAATATTTATGTGGTTTTGACATTTTTTCTTCTTGCTAGCAGCATACAAAACACATAGATGATTCAACAAGACCACTGATGTGTCCACCTCCACCAACGTTTAAAATCAAGATTAGTTATAACCAAGAGGGATTCAGCAACAAGCCCTCATAAAATGAGCTCAAAAATCACACCAAAGCTTCTAGTCAGAGACACAAGAACTGCTGCCTTTAAGACAGTGCCAGTGCTGCTTCACAACCATATTTTGTGTACTAACAGACATGACAAATAAGAGACAAAATCCAGAAAAGCAAACAAGGCAGAGAGCTGAAGTCTGACACATGGCACGTGCATAGTTAAAGCTCAAGATCTTAATTCAATTTTAGGCAGCACTTCTAAGGAAATACAAGTTACTGTATTAGATATATTGGCTTGTCTTCCCAGTATTGTCCAACAACTCCACTAACTCATCATTGGCTGATGAACAAGTTTTAATGCAATTATGGTACCTACATGGACAGTTCCAAAATTAAAACACAAATAACTACAAGAAAAAAGTGCTTTAATATTCTTTTTAAAATTGATGAGACTAAGAGATACTCTCTTTCTGATCTAGGTAAAGCTGTAAAAATATTCTTTTGCTTTGGCAAGGTACCCAAAGAGCTGTTCATAACACATAGTAACAATTAATACATAAGTAAACTTAGGATGTACTTTCAGATGTTTTCCTTTCCATTTTTAAAACGTAGTTACAGATGTTTCCCCTGTACATATTTCTATGTTGCAAAGACTTCCATCTTCTATTTTGACAGTTTATCTGGCAAAATCCATCTGTATCCATCTTCTATTCACAAAACACTGTAAGCCAGTTAGTGCGAAAGTGAATATTGATAGCACCTCAAGATAAGCGCAGATAAGAATACACATTGTAAGTGACATTCCTGAAAAGAACACACCACTCAAAAAAACCCAAAGACCCACAAGACACAAAAAAAATGGAATATTAAGTCATATCAGAACTTGCTCCAGACAGAAGAAACAAATAAGCTAAAACTATAGAAATTATATTTTGTATATTAAGGCTTATGACAGGTGAATCTTTAAACTGTCTACTTATAATTTTCTTTCAGATTTACCTACTTGTCTACTCTGTGTGTGTTTAAGTGGATCAGTGTACTGTGAAGAAATAGATATTGAAGCTGTACCTCCACTTCCAAAGGAAACAGCATATCTTTATGCACGATTTAACAAAATCAAAAGGATAGCAGTCTCAGATTTTGCTGACATTAGTAAGTAAATATTGAAATTTCAATTCGCGCTTAAGTGATAATTGATCTCAAGTTTTTATCTTTTAATAACATGACAAGAACACCAAAATAAGATGCAGTTTATACTGGACTCCATTAGTTTTATTATCTATTTAATTTAAAACTCACACATAGAAAAGGAACCACTCGAGAAGAGTGGTAACATGAAAACCCGCTTTGGCCCGTATATCTTACTTTCCCACCAAATCAAATAGAGAAAGTACATATTGCTCAGAATGAAGTTTAATTGTATCACAGCCAACCATGTATTAAAAGTCATTCAAACATTCTGAAGAAATATCTCCTAGCTATCTTATTCTGCCACTTCTATCAATGTCTTACATTGTTTCGTCTCTAGGAAGAGAGGGAGAGTCCAGCATATTTTCCTCCTTTTCAACAACTTTTAGGCTATGAACAAATCTAAATGTGGATTTTCACAGTATTGCAATTTGCAAATCAAAATAGGATAGTTCATCCATTATTACAATATTACACCTAATTTATATCCAGCTATGCACATTTTACATGTGATGCTGTTATAAATTCAACAATTTTCATTTCTTTTGTGCAAAGCTACCTTGAGAAGAATTGACTTTAGTGGAAATCATATTGAAGAAATAGAGGATGGAGCCTTTTCAAAGCTTCTCTTACTGGAAGAGCTTTCTCTTGCTGAAAATCGACTTGTAAAGCTCCCTGTTCTCCCTCCTAAGCTAACAACATTTAATGCAAACCAAAACAGAATCAAGAGCAGAGGAATCAAAGCAAATGCCTTCAAGGTAAGCAAAAGACAATAGGTTTTATAATTCAAGAAACAGTCTACCGGGTAGCTTTACAGGTTTCCTTTTGTTTTGAAAGTACTTCAGAATAACAGCTCCTAACGCGTTCACTCTCTCTCATACATAGTAAATCTAAAAAATTACTTCAACTTTGAAATATGTTACCTACTTTTCTTCCTCTCACACAGACACACTGGATTCAAAATTTATAGCTCAAATACAACTCTGAGGACTACTTAATCACTGATAAACTAGCATATGGCTGTAAAAATAGTCTTAAGTTTTATAACCCATATGCTAATACTTTCCAAATCACAGAAGGCCTGTTCTACAAGTTTCTTCATATAACAGAATTCAACATTCTCAGCAAAACAGAAGGCTTCATGCAGGAAGAAATAAAAATCTTCAGAGGCATTCAATCACCATACATTATCATAAAAAAATACTGATCTCTTATCAGAGACCCATAAGTAACTCAACCCCTAGCTAACAATATAATCATTAATAATCCTTTCCTTCTTTCTACTAGAGGCTGACAAATTTGGCCTACCTCTACTTAGGACATAATGCACTGGAATCGGTTCCCCTTAACTTACCTGAGAGCCTGCGTATTCTGCATCTTCAGGTACGGTGTTACCAAGAGCCTCAACAGTAATATTTTTCAAATCCATTGTGCAATTGTGCTGCTGTTATCTTATACTCAGCCAACTAATACGCTTCATCTCTAATGTGTATGCCACATTCAACATTCAATCTGAAGTTCTTTTAAATGCACAGGAAAGAAAAGTAGTTAAGACTTAAAAAAAAAAGTTTCTTTTGCTGTCAGAAGCTAGATTAGCTAGATACTGTGCCAGAATTTCTCTTTGGTTTCTGTAGATAAGGATTAGAAGAAGCATATAAGAAATAATCTTTTGTAATGAGCACAATGTCAAATCACTTACCTGCTCATAGACTGGGTAATATCCAATTCCTATGTGTATGTTCTACAGACATATAAGTCAATCTCAATGACAACAAAATGTGAAGTTAAAAAAATAAAACAAAAGCTTGAATTTTTTTCAATGAATAATCAAACTTTGTTTTGCAGTACAACAATATCACTACAATCAATGATGACACATTCTGCAAATCTAACAACACGCGTTATATCCGCACAAGTATGGATGAGATAAGAATGGAAGGAAATCCAATTCTCTTGGCAAAGCATGTTAATGCTTTTTCCTGCTTGAGAACACTGCCTGTAGGATCATACTACTAGCTACTGCCTATGTAATGATGATGATTTTTTTTTGGTTTACATGTTTATATTTTCTCCCTTGCTACTGCAGTGTCTCTGCATACCCAGAATCTTTTACTATGTTAAATTGCATTCTGCTCTGAAATAACAAACAGCTGTTCTTAACTAGCTACAATGACACCCATGTTTCCAGAATCTTTTCTGTTAATGACAATGTAAAAATATATATAAACACACCATCTCAATTTCTATTTCACCCCAATCTTTACATGTAAAGTCATGCAATTACTACATTTTTCTTTCAGATAAACCCCAAAGATTTTTGGGAGCTAATTATTAAAAACACAAATCTGACATTCAACCAAACATTTGCTTGTTCTTAAATGAGGCATTTACATGAGTTTCATAAGCGTAGTAATTAAAGTTACACTGCAAACAAAATTATGTTTAGAAATAGAACTTTTCAGAGCTGTTTTGAAGTCTGCCTTAAGTGAGCAAAAGTAATTTATAGACTTAGGGTACTAAGCAACATAGGAAGCAGAGTTTTAAATAATTTCCTTTAAATACACACTCCTTTGCTGTCAAGTAGGTATGAGCATATGGAATATATGTATATGTTAAAAGTAGGCACATATTCCTCATAGAATCATACAATTCATATATATGTGTATATGCATACACACTCATTCGTTTATACAACCACACACACTCCTCCTCTACATTCTTCCTCAGCTCTACCCATAGGAGTCATTCTCTCAATTCATTCTTCAGCTCCCCATTTGAAGGGACAGTATAGTCTGTCTCTGGGTACCTTTGCTGTAGCACATGATAGAGCCTAAACATCAGTTAACTGCTTTATCTTAATAATGAAAAGTGACAGATTGTAATTAACAGCAAAGCTGAATTATTATATTTGTGAATGAACTATAAAGATTTCAGCCACAGCTCTTTGCAAAGAAACAGAAATGATTATGACACAAAAGTTGCTGTTTCTGATGACAGCTGTACATTTCTGCTGAATATAACTCTCAGTTCCTTCCTTCAAATACCAAGTATAGGCTTAAAGTTCTCCAGAAAAAGGAATGACAAAAACGTGCTAGTTATTACCAGATCAACTTCATACTATCTATGAAACTACTATGGATGTCTAATTTGTAGGAATAGTAAGCATCAAATGCATGATAATACATCATTATGCACCTAGAATACTTATAAGATGTTATATTAATTGTTTTTATCTTAGTTATGCCTTGATTTCTTAGTACTTGTATTATGAGGAATTATCATCAAGGGCACATTTAATTCTGAGCATACCAATGCTCGGTCATTAGAAACATTGAGAAACAAGCTTAAGTGACTATATGAATCGTGGGTTCATCTTTTTTAAAAAGGATACAGTTACAAAAAGCAAGAAAAATATTTTGCCCCAACCTCATAACTTTATTAATAAATCAGGGTATTTCCTTATATTTCTCTGTTTTAAATTGTTTGATATAACAAGAAATCCCAATGTCTTAATGTATCAGATAACAAATCCTAGTTCTATGAGAATTTGATTTTTGCTTTCTCATGTAAAGTCATAACACACCAATGTTTTCAGCTTCTTAATCACAAGATAAAAAACAGCCCCAAAGCATGTAAAAACACATTGCAACTTTGAAACAAGCCTCCTGCGGGGAAAACAACAACCACCACCCAATTCACTTGTATCTATTTGCAGAAAAAGCCTAAGACAAAGCTAATAAAATTAAAAATTTAAGTGTCATAACATTACATAAGTAGTGGTCTCTGATCTTATTCTCATCTCAAATAGTTTGCTAAATAAAACTGTTTTCAAAATCAATGAAATTGATAAATATCATAAGTCTTCCTATTAACTCTATAGGAAAATAGTGCATACTAATGCATCCTTATGGAAGTGTACAAACATTTGCACATTTATGTAAGATACACACACAAAGATATTTTAAAATTTAGCTACCACCACAAAAGACTTAATACTTCCATTAAAAAGTAACAGAAGTGGACAAGTGGTATCTTCTGAGGTTCTTGTGAAGGCAGTAAATTAGCTGATATGTTTTAATTTGCTTTCCCCAATTTCCAGCTAATCAACTCAGCAAAACATTCGAAAAGTGCTTCAGTATGCAGGAATTTTTGCCTTCTATTTTTGTGACCAATACTTTTATCAAGCTGAATGTACATTATCCTGTTTTTTTTCTATCACTTTTTTCTGTTCTGTATTCCTAATAAAATTTGTTTTTTTCCTTGTTTATCAGCATCAGCTTCAAAAATCTGCTCACTGCAATGCAAACATACTTATCTATTGAGTTTCAGAGGAGACAAAAGGCATGTCTAGTTCACACTATATTTGTAGTTGTAAATCTATTTTGCACAGATTACTGCATTACCACAATCATCACCATCAAAACCTTGCCATACAATTAATGTTATGCAAGTATCAGATACCTAAAATTAAAAAAAAAAGTTTGCCTTATGGGACATCCCAAATCCATTTAAAGCACTATCAGAGGAGCTGCACTGGAGGGGAGCCATAGTAAAGAAACACAACTGCCAAAGCATAGCATTGAGAAGTATATAATATAGTGCACACAATGCTTCCAAGTCAACTTCATTCTACCCATAGTTACTTAAACCAACAACAATACTACATAAAGCTTGCATTCTTAAAAAAAAATACAAGATTGTTCTTCTGCTTTAAAACAAATATTAAAAGTACTCTGCTAGTCACTTTCACACAAAGATCAGATTTGATGTTTGAATTCTTTGCTAACTCTTTCCCCTCAAGAAGTCTTTTATTTCTATATGAAACTATTACCGAGGCTGCCACAAATAAGCATAAAAATCTCTTCACAGACTCATACTCAATCATATATGAAATATTGTCCCTAACTGGCCTGCCTTCCTCAATAGTATCTTTTTCCATAAAGATAAGCAACTTCAGAAAACATATTGCTGAGAAACTCCGAATATTCAATGAATCTTCCAAGTGCATTTCTTCATGCATCTTTGTTATGAAAAACACGTCACTTTTTAAATCTGGTTGATTAGTTTATAACAGAAATGAAACCAGCATGGAAAAGCAGTTTTCAACCTGCTAATTCTACTGAAAAGCAAAGATAGTGCAGTTTGCTGGTATTTGCAGGGTTACTCTTGACTCTACAGCTCTCAAAGCAGCTTCACAGGACAGATCTACCTTTGACAACAAATGTGTGCATCGCACCTCATTTTGACTATAGACAGAAATACAGAACATTGAGAAGAGAACAGTATTCTGAAGGAAGTCAATGACATCCTGTTATGTTGCAGTTACAAAAGACAAATGACAAGAAAAGATGAGCATCATACCATGCATATAACAGACAAGCTAGAAATCATTTCAATAAGTTTGGTGTGTTTACACAGAAATGTATTACAAGAAAAGATTATTAAATATGTAAAAAGTGACATACTGCACATTTGATTTAGCATGGCTAAGGGGGGTAGTAAAAAATTACCATCATGATTATTATTACAGTTGATGTTCTGGAGCTATCGAACAATACTGCTAAGATACTTAGCACAGCTTTTGAGGGTGCAATTGGAAGTTTTGATAAAAGAGGAAAAACTTGCTATTTACTCAAAGTGTTATCAAGCTTATAGACTATAGAAACATCTAAAAATACTTCTAAAATGCTCCAGTCAAGAAAATGGAACTTTTCACCATTACATACAGTATTTTACTACTATTTACTATTTTTACTACACTTGCAAGAGCTGAGACTCCTAAACTTATCACAGTGATTGAATATTACTGTTATTTATTTTCCTTAAAAAATACAAAAACACAAATAAGTTAACATTTCTTGTCTAGAGTACATCAATTTCAAAGACAATTCTGTCTTTGAAATAGGTCAGCTGTTACTATGTATTCACAATATCTCAAAAAATACTTAGAACAATAAAGGATAAGTGGATCAGGCAGCAATTCAGATGTAGGAGCAAATTACATCAACTAATTTGTGACATGTCTATTTGCAAAGTGTTGTCTCACAGTAAAGACACATTCATCATATATCATGTTCTGTGTTAAGACTACAATACTTGTAGCTGAGGAATACTTAAACAGCACAAACACAAAACAAATGACAAATAATGGTAATTTAAAATAAATCTCATTATTATTATCCAGTTGAACGTAAGGAATAGTTTATCCTCCCCTTTGAGTGAAGTATTTCAGAACTTTAAGTGTGGTCTCCCCAAAACAAGCGGTCACACTTTTCAGACAATCAGATCTAGCCCATCAAAACTAACAAAGACTATAAATACTGTTTTCTTTTGATTTTTTCTTTTGCTCTTTTTATTCAAATTATCTTCTATTTTCATTCTAATGAAAGATAATTCCAATAAAACACCGTCTCCCTCCTCCACATAAAAGCCTCATATATTCATTTCTCTCATCCTGCCAGGGACATGAGCAATAACATGATAAAAATCAATCTTACTGTACTACTTAAAGAGATTATACTACTCCTCTGAAGAATACTCTTACCTTTGTTCGTGACTTAAAATTTTGCTCTTCCCAATGAACTACTTAAAGGATTGACAGACACTACCTTGAAATGTAGGAAGGTGCATCTACGATGTTCACACCACTCAGCATATGATGAAAGGCTTTTGAAGAATAGCAAAAGATTTCCATGTTCTTCAATGCTGCAGAATAAACATGTCTTTTATCTCAAGCAGTACTAATCAGAAGTATCAATTATGAAGCCTTAAATTTGCATTCCCCCCTAAACACTCTAATTGATATCATGTATATACATATATAATTAATCAAAGGAGGAAAATGAGTTAGGACAGATCATTAATTAAGAACATATTAGAGAAAGCAATAGAGACACTCCCCTACCAGTTCCCCTAAGAAAAAAAGAACAAAACACTATTCTTCAAAAACCTAATGATGTATGACATTGTGCATGAGATTAGGACAGTGAAGGGAAATAAGAGAATATAGGAAAGAATTTGCTAGATAACAAATCATCTCTCCAAGACTGTGAATGGAAGGCAGCAGAAACACTTGCACAGGATATACAAAAAACAGTTATGGTGGCTAAGTATGCAAAAATCCACAAATGTCAAGAAAACTATGAGAAATGGAGTATCAGGACACCTGAAGATTCTTTAATCACAAGAGTAACAAAACTTCATGTCATTGTTGATATGAAGCCAGACAGATGAAACAGACCATTAGCCACTGTCAAAAGGCACCTGACAAAACAGTGCTTTGAAAACAGGAAGATTTATTTCACTTACTAACATAGGATTTTACAGATTTACATTACCTGTCTGGAAAGATCTTGGAGATACTTGACATATATTCAAAAGTATTTCAGAAAATTAGAGGTGTTAAAACCAGATATAGACATTGCACATGTAAATTTAACTTCCAAAAACTTTCCCATTTCAAATTACCTATGCTTTTTTTTTTCTCTCCATACATTTTCCAAACACCTGAGAGCAGAAAGCTATTAATATAGAATTGCCAGAAGACTGTATTACCAAGTCATTGCAATAGGTCAAGGAAGAACTTCGTCTCAGGTCCAAATTTGCTTATTGTACAAGAATAGCAACTCCAACATATTACATAAACTAAGAAAAAAAAGTGAAGTTCATTCTGATACTGAAAACAAAAAAGCCAAACATGTGTTATCCTAGCCTGGAAAGTACAGCATCATTAAAGAAAGTTACCAAAGTTAGTCACAACTTCCAGCAAAAGGAGGCCAAGACAAAATACGAGCTGGCAGCACAGTTAAAACCAAATGCCTGGAATGAAGTAGACACATGCTGATTTACAATAATTGACTAGCCTTATGTTCTGATCAGCTTTTCTTAATCATTAGTAACTGGGCACATTAAAAATAAAAAAGCTATGCATAGTATAGTAAATAACCCAGCCATAGTAATGGCTCATGAACATGATTCTAAACATACTGCAGTATGCCCTTTAAAATCTACATCTGTGAAAGGGGGCAATACAAAATTATGGAACTACATACTTAAAGAAAAAAGTGCCAATTTTGATGAGGCTCCACTTCTAGATAATTTTCAAGACGACCACAAACTAGAGGATAAGGAGAGGTATTGTAAGGAATTGCCAGTTTTAATTGTTAGTCACGTACTATTTTAGCACTGTTTCCATTTATTTTTATTTCTCCTTTTGTCTTTCGTTTAGGCAATAAGGTAGAGAGAGATTTTTATGACTAGATCACTAAGCAAAGAGAATTTTGGATAAAAAGTTAAGGGAATCAGTTACCACTGCAAAAGGCAGCATAAAAACATCACTTCAAAAAAGTCTCTTATCATAGAAGTTTCTCCTAGATTAACAGTATTGGGTTACAACTAGGTAAATTCTTATTTAGTCAAAATGGGCCTAATTCCACAACAGTACTATTACTGCTTTTAAAAGCTGAAGGCATACACATGTTAAGCCTTAAGCCTCTTTAGCCTGTTTTTGGAAAGAATTCAACATTACAAAATGTCACCCGAGTGTAAATGGAAAAAAAAAATCCACTAGGAGTGGAAAATACTGATTTCCAAAGCTAACATCCATTTAACAGGGGAGTTATCCAAAAACAGCAAAATAACTTCTGTGGATATGCATCAGGTTAAAAATCACATGCTCCTACGCAAATGCCATTATGCCATTTCAGTTTTTCAAAGCATTTGCAGCAGCAGCACAATACAGAAAGTATGAAGAAAAAAAATAGAGAGAGAGAGAGAGAGAGAGAGAGAGAGAAAGACAGAAAACTCACACTATCTATTGTAAAAGGAATATGCTCCTTTTGTTATTTTAAGAGAGGAAATGCATCTTAACTCAGTGCAGTAATACAGACCTCTTGGACTAGGACTTAAAATTAATGAATGATTCTTACAGCTGTGCATGTTCCCATCACTTGCAAGATATTTAATCCACGAAATGTTTAATATAAAGCAAACATTTTACAAGTCTTTTACTCTCACTTAAATTACTACTTAAAATTTAAGCAGTAAGAAGTAGGAGCAGTTCTCAAAATAACCCCAAAACACCTATTTGATTACATAATTATGTAATAGTTAACTATCCCAACCAAGTAATAGGAATTTGAATTTAAAACAAAGGTTACCAACAGAATTTTTACAGCAGTACTCAAAGGTAGAAATACTCCACCAGTGATAATGATGCAAACAGGATTCAAGTACAGTCTAAGAATAGGAACAAATATTGTGATTCCATTTGTGTAACATTTTATTATCACATATTTGAAGAACTGCATGTCCTTTTAAAATGTTATATATCACAACAGTACTTGTTTAAAAAACAACTCATTTGTTTCCTTTAATAATGCATTTTTCAACTGTTCTAAAATTACTATATTCTTCCAAAGCAGCATGAGCTTTGGAATTACAGCTGTTTGCCAAGTTTTCAGCTCTTGGGCTATTAAAGTCCCCCTATGGAAATTTAAACTGCTGAGAAGGAGCAAGGGGGAAGAAACCAGGCCACCAGAGAAAACCAAAGAGAACAAGTCAATGGATTTCACAAGGCTGGGCCATGAGGCAAAAGAAACTGAGCAGGGAATTGACAGAAGGAAACAAACTGACCAGGTCAGAAGAACAGGGAGGCTGAAAAGAACCAAATAGAAGCAGAATAGATTCAGTTAGCCACAGAATGGAGAGGGAGCGAGGAAGAGAAGTGTTGGGAACCAAGACTGAGTAACTTGTGGAACAAAAAGCCTAACTGGGCAAAGACTGAAACTGGACTTGAAAAAGAGGGTACTGTGCCTTAAAGTAAGAAATTGGAACTAGCTAAATAAGCGGACTGAGATAAAATAGAGAGATCTTGTAGTCAGATTGAGCCTTTCAAGCGGATGGTTGTTGTCAAAACAGACACTGCCAATATCATCCCCACTCTGGCCACACAGTTTATGACTTAGATCTGCACTAAATCTCAAAGTTGCAAAACAAATCAAACCCAGAAGACATATCCAACTGACTGAAGGTATTCAGGTGGAGAAAAAGGGTTGGCAAATCACTTTTTTCAATGAAATGACTAGGGAGATTCTACTAGCCTTATAGTTTCACAAGTATGTATGCTGATGCAAAGATAATATATGGTTAATGCAAATATTTGCTACAGAGAGCATAGAATTGCTTTCTTTAGTTATATTACAGCCTTAAATCATCCTATGCCCCTTATGAAGGCTTAAACTTACACCAAAACACTTTGGACAGAAAATACTTACAAAACACAGGATTATTTTCTCTTCTAAATCCTGTTTCTCAATAATTGGTCAAATAATATTCCAAGTTATCCCTCTAGCTTTAGTAACAGAGATTTGTGTGGATATATTAAACCTTTCCTCTTTTTGAAGAAAAA
Source organism: Nothoprocta pentlandii (assembly GCA_013398315.1). Taxonomy (NCBI): domain Eukaryota; kingdom Metazoa; phylum Chordata; class Aves; order Tinamiformes; family Tinamidae; genus Nothoprocta; species Nothoprocta pentlandii. Next base: position 680,171 of record VZSG01000212.1, on the reverse strand, counting down.
TTCAGCTTTCAGTACAAGCTAATCAAGTCAGAGGTAACATGATAGACCTTTTCCCTGCTTCCCCATTTGCCTTCCTTCCCCCTCTCCTAAAAGTCATTTAAAGAACAAGATTAAGCTACAAGTCAACTACCTAGCACTAATTAATCGTTCTCAGAGTAGTTTTCTAGTAGATTTTGCAGTGGAATACCAAAGATAAAGAAAATGAGTTGACCATAATGGACCATCATGTGTATCAAAAGAAGCTGACTCCTCCCAGGAAATAATTTCAAAAATATGTAGTAACATACTTGAGTATGTATGTTTTCTTAAGCCACTGCACATACTATCCTATTATTTTTCAATCAATATTACCTGCTGTTTTCAAAACATCTGTGAAAGACTTTGAGACAAGGAGAGAAAACAAGTGACCAGCTAGAATACATGATCATCAAAATATCAAAAACCTTGTTTCTGTTTAACACAGAGTCATAATAGTCCTTTCAAGATTTAAAAATTACGTTAATTTCAATAACCCTCCCAAAAGGTACAGACAAAGGACAGAAAATGTTTATAGTAACATGTTATCGGCTCCAAGCAAAGAAAATAACTCAGTATGAAAAGCTCAATAGTCTTTAGTATCAGATTACCCACATAATAACTTTTCTTAAAAACAAACAATAGGCAAACAAAAAAAACCTCAAATCAACCAAATCCCCACACTTACCTGGACACAAACTTGCTTACACCTGAATATTCCCCAGATTCCATTACAATATTGAGATTAGTAATAACAGCAGACACATTCTCTTTGTTCTAGATTAGAAAAACAACGTATATTAAATTTCTTCAGTAAAGAAAAAAGCAGATAAAAATATATGCAATTGCTGCTATTTAAAAAAAAACTTGAAATAAACTCTACTTCAAAGAAAGTTATCTAAACACTTAATTTCATTCTAATGGTATTCTGTTCTATTTGTATTATCCAGGGAAGGAGGTTTTTGGAATACTAGAAGGACTCCACACAGAATACAGAAATATAAAGGAAAACTTATCCACAGGATGATCATCTACTTTACATAGCCTTCACTTCTTTAATCTAGGTTTCTTCTCATTTTCCAACACAACTCCTAGCTGTCATTTAAAGCAGAGAAAACAAATATAATAGTTTCCTCCACATAAAAATATTGTCCTAATTAAAAAAAAATCTTACTAAGTTTCACGTTATTTGACAACCCCATTTTTTCCTCAAAATGTTATCTTTTTTTTTACAGTAAGAACCATGAATAATAACTATCTGTAGGACAAAGTAAAAATATTTCCAAAGTAAAATGACTAACAAGCTATAAAAAGGTGTTCAAAGAGTAGATATGAAATCACAAAAGAATTCAATTATTTTTGTTATGTATTCTCAAACACAACAGACCACTTGCATCGTGCAAAAGTGAATGAAGTTTTAAAACCACAGCTTGAAGACCACAGAGAATGTTTTATTACTGGATACGTCACCTTTGTTTTTTCTAGGCCCCGTCACTATGAGCAAACACAAGGAGTAGCACCGAGGGAACAAGCTTAATGGACAAGCTTGAGTCAAAACCAAGTGCACCACAGTAATCCGTAGTACCAGTTGGACAGCAGCACTGCTAACATTGCCATCAATAAAGATGGAAAAAAGCAAGCCAAAACTCTACAGAATTTAGTGAATTGAGTAAGTAACATCTGCAAAAGTCATTTAAATTCAGAGCAAGAGACTCAACAGGGGCAGGGAGTTGATTTTGAAGCTAATTGAATATGTCCTCTCTTAACACTCAAAGATAACACAATAAAAATCATACAAAGCTTTTACGTTAAATGACTTCTGGCTTATAAGCTTGCCTCTGTGAACAAGTGTCAACAGATAGGAGCTGTATTGCTTCCATTTCAAGCTGCCAAAAGAATAGTCCACTCTGGAATATAAACTCTACATTAGTCTCTCACTATGTTCACTAAACTAAAAACAACAGGTTGGGTTTTACAACTCTATTCAAATTATTCAGGTTTCCACTGAAATTGTTTGTTTGGCTGTTTGAGGGGATATTTGAAATAAATGGTTTATTTCATCAGCACTGAAGTATTACATTTTTAGGTACTAAGTAGATAAGTATTGCCATCTAGTGGAATGAATATTTCAGGATAATCTTACTTAAAAAAATTAATGTCAAATTATTAATCTTCACTCCCCTATGTTAAATTTACAGTGGAATAAACAATCATCATTCTGCAGAATTCTAAGTGAAAAATAAAGAATAATCCAAGTCCCATGATTGGTTGAGGTTATTTCCAAACGCAAAGTTAAATGTAGTTTTATACAAACAAATCCTAAAATAGTATCACCAGGACCACTAATCTCAAGTCACACAGAGCTTTTGTAGTCAGGAATTGTGCAGTCCATATGTCAGCTCCTAAAAGGCAATTTCCTAAATGCACTATAGCTTAAAATTAGGAAGGGCACCTTTCCATAGACATGCAGTTTTAACTAGTATTAGTTCAAAGCATTTTCCTTTTGCAATGTGCCTTTAAAGCTAGAACTGCAAAAAGCCGAAAATCAAAAACAAAATTATAATTTGAGTAATTGTTTTCCACTGTTCAATACTCTAGATAGTGTGCCAAGAAACCCAATTAAAAGTGTTTCTCTGCAAAATGTCCGCAGACATTGGTACCGACTTCCCTACTGTACCGTTCTTATGGTATAATGTTTGCTCATACTTATCAAGCAAGCAGGATGCTAACCAAAGTCTTTAAAAAATCAAACAAATAAAACAAAGAACAAACAAACAAACAGCTGTTCAGGCTTTTTGTGTCTTCATTTTCTTCCCAATTCCCACAAGACAAAAAGGAAGAAATAAATTTTCTTTGTAATATTCCTTATTTGAAACAAATACTTTTTAACTTCGAATAAAGAAATATTAACAGTTATCCATTTGAAAGTTTGCTTTTTTTTTTTAAATACATTGATCATTACCTTTATCTCAAGAAGCTGAAACTCCAATTGAAAAGGTAACAAGTGGCAATTTCCTGCTAATCTATGCTTCTGTATTGTTCTGCTTCCACCTGTTATAAATGAAAGCAACAAGGTGTTTGATTAATCCTTGATTACTGCATTTCTTCTATTAGTCACAGTTAAAGTTCCAATAGATACAGGGTACTATATAAACCATGAAACTAAGTGGAACAGGTTAAAAAAAATAACCCACTAATTTCATGATAGCATTTCAGGTTGTTGCTACGCAAACCACTACACCCAAGAGAAAGTTTTATCAAAAAAAATTACTTGATATATATATATATGTGTGTGTGTGTGTGTGTGTGTGTGTGTATAAAGCTAAGTTACAAGAGAGATCTGCAAATTTAACAACAAAATGCTTGGTACTGCATCACTATCAGGCAGAAAAATTCTTACTTTTTTCCACGGTTTTCTTGGAATGTCTTGTGAATGAAATACCCGTAAACTTCATTAAAAATGAGAGATCTGTTTCTAGACTTTCAAGTTGAGCTCTCAGATCTGATGGAGACTCACGTTCCTTTGACTCTCCTTGAAATTCTCTTTGAGATGCCTTGCTATAATCAAAAACAACAACATCAAAAGGACAAAAGACCCATACATAAAGGCACATCTTATCATACCAATGCAACAATACAGTTAAAATAAATGGACTTTGGAATGTTGTTTTCAGACCAAAATCAGTTTTCAGTGATTCACTTCCCAGTAAGCAATTCCTTAGCCTGGAGCTAAAGACAACTCATACCCCAGTCCTCCCCTGCCTTTTTTTCTTTTTAAGGATAAAGAAATTATTGTCGAGTTGTTCCATGCTGTATCATGGAAAACAGGGTCTTCACAGCTCAGAGCTTTGCAAAGTCCACACTGTAAGTACATTACATATTGAGCTCTGACCACTATGAGTGCCTGAACAAAGTAAAACTATTTATTTTTTATTTATATTTTGTTAGTATCTGTAACTCTTGTCCTAAACAAGTTCTGTGTTATATTAAGCACTAAAGGAATAATAGAGGCAAAAATCCTACTGCCACAAAATAGGAGCAGGAGACTAACCTAATCAAAGTAACATCAAAAAGAAATATTAATCCAGTGTATTATAAGACCCATACATTGACATAAGTATCTCCTCATCAGAATAAAATGTGGATTCTTGTTGTCTGTCTTCATACTTTTCAGTTAACATTTGAATTTCTTCTTCTAACGACCGAATTTCATCTTCATAAACTTGATATATGTTCTCCTTCATTTTTCAGGATAATGGTTACTAGATAAAACAAAAATAGGATACTCGTTAAGTTTAAAAAAAGAGTTTTTAAAACAATTTATCCAAGAAATTAAAAGGTAAATATAATAATAGGCATTTTTTCTCTCCCCCCCC
>VZSG01000212.1:630437-673714 GCA_013398315.1 Nothoprocta pentlandii | reverse complement strand
AGATGGGAGCACCCGATCTCTGCCCTTCCCGAGGGAGGGCAGGGTTTGGGGAGGGCATTCTTACAGAATGCTTTGTCCTATAATTTGGTACTATGACTGTATTATTATCTTTTTACAGAAAAACAGCACAGTTTACAGATGTAACAGCTTGACAGTTTGAAATGGAGAAGAAACAAGTTTTAAAACGGTTATATGTTGGAGGGCTTGGCCATACAATTTCTAAGGCTGAACTGGAAGAAAGATTTGGCAACTTTGGGCATGTTTTAGATACAGAAATTATCACCAGAAGAGATGAGCAGGGTAACAGCTTTGCTTTTTGCTTCTCCTGCCTCCCCCAGAATGTTTATATTGCAGTTTTAAAGGATACGTTGAAATTATATAGAAAGTAACTGAATGTTTATTTTGACCAGGGACTCCTACCAAAACTTTTGCGTATATCACTGTCAGCATTTCTGAAACAGATTTTAAAAAATGTAAGTACATTTTTATAGTTTCTTTAGTAACTTATGTCCTGAGCCAAATTGTATCACTGATAATGTATCTTTTTGTCACATCACAGAATAGTCAAGGTAGAAGTCAGCAGTTTCATTCTGCTGTCATATATATTTCACTTGGTTTAGCTCTAATTTTCATGGAAATTTACATACTAAGAATACTTGAAAGAAGATTTAAGTAAATTAAAAAGCTACTTTGAGATTAAAGCAGGTGGTTTATCAGTTAATTGGAGGAAGTAGGGCTGGCTTGCTGCTTTTGTGAAAAGTGGTAGCACTTGTGCTTCAGAGACTTTAAGCAGCTTTCTGAGGTATTTTAAAACATTAAAAAATGTATCAAGTCGCTAATAATATTTTATATGAAAGAAAACCTGGAAGGAGGGTTGATATAAAATGCGCTTGTAGTAAAGAAATTTTACGGATTCAGATATAGTTGGATTGCAAAGTTAATTGCAGGGTTATAGAACTCTGTGTATAATCTGCAGCAGCAAAAAGTCAGGTAAATACTTGTACCCTAGAGACGGGAATTAGCAGTATTTAGAAATAAGAAAGCCATGAGGAAGGAGAGGGCTGCTTGAGAGCAACTAAATGCACAAAGTCATTATACTTAACATCCTTAAGTTCTTAATATAACAGATTTTTCTTGTGGTTCTCAGGTCTGCTTGTATATTCCTGTATTTAACATACAGGAATTTAAGTAGAGAAGAACCTATCTTCCTGTAGAAACATTACAGCCCATATATATGAACTTTCAGATTGCTATTTGAACTAAAGCAAGCATACTTGCATTATGCTTTTGAAGTATTTTTGTTTGTTTGAGATGTTTAGCTTCTTGTTTCAGATTAAGATCTTTGTCCTTTTATGTGTAGACTTGTGACAGTTGAGTTGTGAGATCATATTAAAGAAATTTCAAGCTAGCGTAAAAGTGTAGTTCAGTCCAACATTAACTTTTTTTTTTAAACATAAAAATGCTAATTTTCAGTCTTCTGGTCTTACAGGCATGTCAATTTTAAATAAAGCAAAATGGAAAGGGGGCACGCTACAGATTGAGCTGGCCAAAGAAAGTTTTTTACACAGGTATAATCAAGAACTAAATGTGTATTGTTTGTTATTACTAATAGCTACAATTTTTTTCCTCATCTTTATAACATTCTCGATGCACTTTCTTCATATGTAATACTCTCAATTTTTTCTTTTGCTTTTTTAATGATACTGATGGACCACTGTTGCAGATTGATGAAAACCCTAATGCAACATCTATTGTTTTGCTAAAAAAAAGTCTAATTACAATCATAAGTGATCTGCTACCATTAAGTGAACAGTTATCAATGTGTGGGAGAGGGTCACTGCTGGTCACACAGATGAAACTTATTACGTGTGATGTGCTTTTGGACAGATTGGCTGTGGAGAGAGAGGAAGCAAAGATGCAGAAAGAAAAAACACAGAGAGATGACAAAAGAAACCTAGTAGAATCACTGAAACAGGCTGGAATTGTAGATTTTCACATGAAAGCAGTACCAGGTACAGAGGTGCCGGGTCATAAGGTATGGTGGGGTAGCTGTGCAGAGAATTGAAACCAAACAGAAGCAGTATTGGGTACCAGCTTATTGCTTTCCACTGCTGGGCTATTAGAGTGTAATACATTTGTCTGTTAATCAAGATGTGTTTGCAGAAGTAAGCCTGTGAATAAAGCTGGCATTGAAGTTTAGGCAAGGATAAAGATATTTATTACAACACTTAGAAAATTTTCCTGAGCACAAAATACTTTGGAAGGTGATAGATAATTTCAGCTTTGATGGGGAGGGGGAAAGGGCAAAAGAATGGTGATACCATATATATTATTCATAAACCAGAAGGTTTGTATTAAAAATTGTGTTTCTAGAGCACAAATACTCTTTATTTTTTTGCAGGTTGTAGAATAAGATTTAGTGATTTGGAGTTTGATTGGAGTTTTTTTTGTGTTTGTTTTGTTTGCTTTTTAGAAGGAATGTATGACTAAGTTATACAGTGCAAAAATATGTAAATTAAAAAAATAAACTAGTCAGGGAGTGTTCTTTACTAGTGTTCCTGTTATGAAAGAGTATTAACTTTTATTTCAGGATTGTTTTTCTGCTTGTTGTGACTTGTTTATCACTATATGCATTCCCACTCCCTTTCACCCTTTTTTAATTTGTTATTGACTTTCTTTTCTTTCAGAATTGGGTTGTTGGTAAATTTGGCAGAGTCTTACCTGTTCTTCATCTTAAGAATCAACAGAAAAATAAAATATCCTCTTTTTATTCCTAGGGCATAAAACTGTACTGTAGTATACTTCTTTCTACATTTAGGAGGCGGGGGGAAGAAAAGAAACATTTTCTTTATAGTTTTCCTGTTATTAATTCTGTCATGTTTAATTTATTGGGTCCCCGAGCAAGTCTTGCACTAAATTTGTGTGATTTGAATAATTTTCTTCGGTTTGCCTATCACTAATTAAAGGTTTAGGCTTATAAGGCTTAAAAAAAGGTGCTTTCATTTAGTCTATCTGTAAAGACTGCTTTCTGAAAGAATAATGTTTTTATTCCTTAACTCAGACCAACGTTGTGAAATATGACCCATCAAAATACTGCCATAACCTGAGAAAGCTGGAGCAAGACTTGACACCCGAAGTTCCTGTGAGCGAGCTCACTTGGCGGTTGGAAGTACGAGATAACAGTATAAGCAAAAAGCGACAGGGGGAGTTCCCTGTAACAGCAAAGTCACCAAAAAAAAAGAGACAGCTGGGCAGTGAGGATCTGAATGGAACAATAGGTCTCCCCTCCGGGTGCCCATTGCAGTCAACAAACATAAGCTTGTCACAAGGATCATCCAAATCCAATGAGTTACCTAAATTATTTCCATCAATCAGTAAAACATCAGGAAGAGATTTACTGTCAGATAAAAGTAGTGTTTATAGAGGTGTGTCTCAAAGTTCGGGTGTTTCTGACAGTAATTCTGATTCTGAAGAGGAAATCAGAGCAGTGATGAAGAAAGAGATGGAAAGACAGAAAACTGAAATAAATGTTGAGGCCGAAAGTGACCACTTAGAAATTGTTGGGGATGACTTTAAGCTAAAATACAATACTCACTGGTCTTTACACAATGCAGATACCATGAGGAAAGTCATCAAAGCAAGTAGCAGAGATAAAGAGTCTATGGAATGTGACAATGGTTATGATTCAGCAGATACAGATGAAATAATTGCTGTGAGTAGATCTCCTGAGCTAAGTAGGAGGAAAACTACAAGTTTAGAAGATTGTAAACAGGGAAAGCTGAGGAAAAATAGTGAGAAAGAAGTATTAACTAATAAGAAATGTGTTTTGGTAAATGGTTCTTCCCTGAAAACACAAAATTTAAAAGAAAATGTAGGAAGAGAAGGGAAAAGAAAATCTAAAATTCCAATCTCCCAGAGTACCATAGTAAAGAGTACGGATAAGACAAGTGGCGGTGAAAGTTCTTATTTAGAGTCTGAGGAATTGGAATCTGATACAAGTTCTGTGTATGAGTCTATGATGCAAAACTGTTACCGTCTGGACCTTACATTAGATGACCTAAAAGCATTAGCTGCTGAAAACACTGATACTTCAGTGGAGGATGCAGATTGTACACAGAGTCCTAGGGAGTGCAGTGTTAAAGAAAATGCTGAGAGCAGTGTCATATTTAATAAAAAACATTCTAAAATTCCATCTGCACTTAAAAAATGTATCTGTCCAGATGATATAGTTGCTGCCATTTTAGAGGGAGAGGAAAATGCTGATGAAGAAAGTGCCAAGGAACAAACTAATTCAGGTTTGAAGTATCAGCCCTTCAGAGGAATGGGATCCCTTTGTGGAAAAGAGCTAGCTAAGGACAGCCCTGGTTTGAAGAAGAAGTCTTTAGGAAACTTAGATTTTGAATCTTCTTTTTCTTGCTCTGGGGAAGAGTCATCTGCATCAAAGAGCACTCCATTGCACTCACTTGGAGTCAGTGCTCAGAAGCAAAATGTGGGTTATGACCAACTCAAGGAACTGTCAAGTGCTGCCATCTTGGCAGGTAAGAGTGCACAGCCTATTTGCAGGCCACGCTTGCAAGAAAAGGGCAAATACGCAAATTCTCAACAAGACGACCAAGAGTCAGAGCGTGGAGACGCTGTTCCTAGTGCTGATGAAAGTGAGGATGAGAGCAGTAGCATGGACGATAATGCTCCTGTGTCCCGGAAATACATTAAAGGACAACTGAAGAGTCCAAAATTGCTTTCAAAAAACGAGAAACGAGATGTAAGCAAAGAGAATGGGAAGATAGGTATTTTGGAAAGCAAGAAGCTTTGGATTCATGCTGCTTCTTCAAAGGAACCTGATACAAGTAAGAAACAATTACAGGATAACGAGAGGAGACTTGCAGCTCTAGAAGAGAGGCAAAAAGAGAGAGAATTACAGAAGAAGCTCATTCAAGGAGCTCTCTCCAATCTGGTAATTACTTTTCAGGTTTTTTTTGGTTCTGTTTTTCTCTGAACAGTAAATGAAAGATTAAGAAATTAGTCGTAAATTTAGACCTAAGAATTATATTTGGGAATTTCTGATGACATTGTCACTTATCATTTTAGAGTATATGCAAACTGCAGCATACTTAATTTCTGGAATGTCTGTAGATTTGCAGTGGGATGTTAGATTCCTTGAGTACCGTGACAATGTCTTTTAGTTGCATCTTTATGACTGTAGCAAGTATTTAATATGTTTAACTTCTCCATTTTATTCTTATTTAGGATAGCAAACCAGCAAGTGTGCAAAAACACATCATTTTTGATTCAGATGTTGAAAGTGAATCTGAAGTAACTGAGATATCTGAGAAAGATGGAACTTTGGGAAATATGCTTGAAAAAGTAAGTGTAGCACAGTATTTTTAGAGGCAGTTCTATGTGGATATGATTTTTATTCTAAAGAATGCTTTTCATAGTAACATGACAAAAAAAGTAAATGCTAAATATTTGGCCTACTTTTTTGGCTGCAAATGTTCTCTCACAACTGCATTTAATAAAAGTGGCCAACTTAGAATTTGTAGAAAATTATGATCTTAATTTCATAGTGTGTTAACTTTAAAAAGGAAAGAGTGTTCATTATAGGACTTGCATGTAGTTAGTTTTGTATTCCAGTGCTTCTGGTTAAAGGAAAAAAAAAATCTGACTGGAGTTGTATAGAGAGACCCAGAGGTTTAAGAGAATCTATTTTATTACCCTGCTAGCATGCTGTGCTGTTTTCAACAGTGAATAATTAAAAATCATTAAGATGTGCAGATGCACAGGCTTACCTTCTGCTAAATTGCTTGTGCAATAGCTAAATATCTGTGCAATCCTAATAGTAGTTGGGTTTGTTACTGGCTTGATAATTTAGTAATATTTAAGTTTTGTCTGTACGTTCACCTGAAAGTTCATTTACTGCATCTGTGCATTGTATTTTAATGTGAAAGAAAAAAAAGTGTTAAATTAGGAATTATTGTAGTTAATCCATATTACCTGCTGCTAGGCAAAGAATATGCCTTGGTGTCAATTTGTGATCTAACATTATGATGTTAAGGTCCATAAAAGCTGTGTGGGATATTCTCTCTAGACCTTAACTAATCAAGATCTAGTTTACCAGAATCCTCAGGATTCTGCCACTGTATTTGAAGCACAAATAAGTACTTTTCTTTTTCCAAAATAAAGCTTGTTGTATCATCACAGCTTTGATTCTTCCTTTCAGTATATTCTATGGCTTTACAGTGTTTGTTTTGCTTTTGTGTCTTTATTACGTAAATTATTTTATAAATTACACAAGGTAGATATGCAAGGTAAGATGTAAAGCACAACCTATATAAGTGAGCTTGAAGTGTGTTTTTTCAGACAAATTGAAAAACTGATTAACGAAATGCATAACTGTTTTTTAAAATTCATAAGAGTGGCTGCTTTTCCATAACTTCTCTTTGTTTAACAAACAGGAATGTGCTTCTAAGACTTCTGGAAAGCTATTTGAAAGCAGTGAGGATGAGCAAGATGGTACAGATGACGAGAGATTCAAAATTAAACCCCAGTTTGAAGGCAAAGCGGGTGAAAAAGTGAGTGAACCTGTTTAATGTGATGTACAGTTTTCTCCTGCGTCTCTGTAATGCCACATCTGATACATATTACATGCAGATTTGCATACTTACTGGATATGAAAATGTTGACAAGCTTAAAACAGAAGTCCTTGCTTCAACAGAAGCAAACGGTGGTCATGGAGGAAAAGCTTAGGTGGGGATGGGAATGAAAGGATTCTCTGATGTTGTTGTCTTTAAATACAGAGAAATTTTTAGAGGAGACAACCAGAAGTTATTAGTATGTTGCAGTGATTACAGTAATTCTCCAGCAGCTTAATCTGTTTAATTTTCTTTAGCTCTTGCATTTGCAATCACGATTTGGCACAGATGAAAGATTTCGTTTGGATGCTCGATTCATTGAAAGTGACAGTGAAGAAGAAGAAGGTGGTAAGTCTGGTCTTATTTCTTGGTTAATCACAGTCATAGGGATGTGTTGTAGAACCTTAGTCTTGGACGTTTGAAATGACTCGTGAACTCCTTTGCTTTCCTGGTAGTTTAAATAAATAAATAAATAAAAGCCCTGTTGTGACTATACTTAGTATATAGTGATAGTTATGTTTTCTTAAATGTGTATATTGCCAAGGTAATAGCTGATTGAGACATTATTTGGTTGATAAATCAACATTTGAATATTTTTTAATGTAAGATAGGATATTTTTAGGATACTATAATGTATTTATTCATAATTTTCACAAGGTAAATGATGACTTGAAAGAAGTCAAAAACTATGTATTTTTACTTCAACTGTTTGTTTTGTAATTACCTTGGAGTCCACTTAAGTTGCAGCAACCCCAGGGAGGAATAATACCTTAAAATGGCAAAAGGCAGAAAAGCTGAAAAAGGAGAAAAAGATTTCAGTTTTTTTCTCTACCAAAAATGGAATTGTTGATCTAGCTTTCAAGACTCAAAATTTATTTCTGAAATTCAAATTTCTCCTAGGGTTACTAGTCCCTTTGCTGTTCAGTGTGATCTTAAACACACCTCCATGCAGCATCCTCAGTGGCAGAGATGTTGCAGACTTATGTGATGTGAGGAGTGAACAATTAATGGTCTGATTTTCATGTGAGGTAGATGTTCTTTTTGCTTCTAATCAAAGATTAGATCCTGAAGTGCAGGGAAGAAACTCTCTCAGGAGCTTTAGAGAAAACCTGCCAAGCCACATGACCCCTTTGCTATTGTGGTGATATTATCTATCAAATATTACATGCCTAAACAGGTCATAGTGAGGGAAAAATTGTAAATACTACTTCTTTTTGTTTTCAGAGAAAAAGATACTGGAAGCAGAAGATGAAGAGCTGGCTGCAGAGAAGAAAAAAAATCTGCAAATACTGGGAAACCTCTTGAATATCAACGTAGAACACTCTAAGCCAACTAAAACAGCTGCAAATGCTAAGAAATTCAAGTAGGGATCATACATTATCAGAGAAGATGGAATTTTAGAAACAGTGTTTTGTCACTGTTATGCAACTGAAATTTTTCTTCAGTTAGTTTAGTTAGAAAAGGCATTTTATTGTCCTGTGCACCGGTAGTCTTTAATTCAGTTTATCAGCTTCAGTGTCCCAGTACATTATGCTGCTAGTACTTACTATTCTAGGGAAGAAGTGATTAGATGGTCACTTGAGCTTGCCAGAATTTTTTTTTGTATGATTGGATTTTCAAGTATGAGAATTAGTATTTTACTAAGTCCTTGCGTATGTGAGAGAGATTTCTGCTCTCAGCAGAGACAAATTTAGAATGCCTAAACAAAAAAGTATTTAAGCATTTGTTAACTTCCATAGGAAGTTATTAACAAGGCGATTGTTTTCTCTGGTTTGCAGATGAAAGTAAACAGAGGTGAAAATTATGTGTGATGCCCCAGAGATAATTTAGGAGTTTTTGAGATACAATGTTTTGTAAAATCTAAATTAAGGATACAGGGTAGATACAGTTACAGTAGCTAATATATGCATTAAACATTAAAAGGTTCTATTTGCATTGCAAAATACAGCATGGGCTTTGTTGCATTAGTGTTAGGGGCAATCTAAACCTCGAACTGTTTTAGCTGAAAGTCTCTGTTTTTAGAGGTGGGCATAGTGGTTGGATAAAGTGATTATTAAAAATAACTGTGATGTGGAATTTCAGAGTGTCTCATGCTCTTTTGTTTCTTTTTCCCATAGAGATATTAACGCCCTTCGCTATGATCCTACAAGACAGGACCATGCAGTTTTTGAAAGGAAGCCAAATGCTACAGAAAAAGAGAGGTAGTATTGCATCTTAGTATTATGACTAGAAAGTCCCTGACATGCATGTTTTTGGAAATAAGCTTTTAACTCTCAAGAAGAAAAGAAACCTGTGTCAAACTTTGTAAGATTATTTTCCATCATACATGAAATAAGTGAAGGTTGTCTCATCACTGAAATAGTCAGGACACTGTTAATCATGGAGTGAAACTGGTGCTGCCTTTCATAAAGTGTCCTGACTGTTATATATTCCCCTTTTCACCTTCAAAGAGTGCATAACTTACATGAGGGGAAAAGAAATGGATCAGAAGCATAACTGAAAAGGCAGTTATGGTCCTTTGAACTTTGGATTATTCTGTGTCCTGAACCTGCAGTGACTAGGAAAAGAAAACAAAAAGCAAAGCAAGCAAACAAACCCACACACCCCCTGCCATCAAAAACAAACAAAGCAAAAACTTCAAAGTGAAATTACACAGTAATGTGTTCAGATCAATTTAGAAAGGCAATAATATAAATATTGCAGTTTTAATCTTTAAATGCATTGTCAAACAGAAAGGCAATAAAACAGTATTAACAGAAAAGGAGCCTTTCTTTCAAAAATGCGTGCTGCATCATTAACCTTAAACCATTTGATTTCAGTAAAGCTAAAAGGAAGAAGAAGAGGGAAGAGAGTGAGAAGCTACCTGAAGTGTCTAAGGAAACATATTATCATATAGCTGTGAACTTGAAGGAGTTGTTTGGATCTTCAAAAAGTGAAGCAAAAAAAACTGAAAAAATACCCTGGGACAAAGATGACACAGAGGAATCCACTTCACTTGAGCCTCAGACTTTGGGACCTCATGTTGGCAGTAACGCAGCTCAGGAGTCTAGTGGTTTCACATTTTCCTTCTTTAGTGACGTGGACGAGTCAGCCGTAACAGAAGGTAACAGGAGAACATACTTACGAGTACAATATCTGTTGAGAAAGTTGTCAAGCACTGTAGAGTTATAGAGCATATGTCAAGTTCAGAACCTAGCGATTCTAATAGGCTGCGCTCAGTGCTTAAGCAAAATCATGATCATCTCATACTTGCCAAGGCCTTTGTAGTCTAAATCATAGTTAATTGTGTTTGGTTCCTAATAATTTTCCAAGACATAATGGTTTTAGAGGGAAATAATATTTAATTGTTTCTTGAAAGGTGATTGGAAAACACATTGACATACGTTGAAGTTCTCAAATTGGACAAAGCAGGCTTCACACAAAAAACAAGATTTTATAAATAAAATATATGCTAAATAAGGTAGTATTATGAGCAAAAGATCTTAGAGGAGAGCAGGCGATCCTAAACTTTTTGGTATGTACTTAATTGTATGTTTATATCTGAGTGATATGATTATTGGGTCTAGGTAACAAAATATCCTACCCTAAATAAAATAGTATGAAGGTAATCAAGTCATGAAATCCCTTTAGTAGTAATATAGCAAATGAGAAGATGTTATGTGCAAAGCTAACAAATAAAGAGCTCATATTTCTTCTGGATACTGCAATATGGAGTTTGGCATAGGAAACATATAAGTGGAGATGTAGTCCAAAGTTCACTGTTAAGTAAGATTTTAACCATTAAGTGCTTTTGTTGTCATTTTATTCAGCACAACTGTGGCTTGTTTGGAAGACATCAGCTTTGTCTGTTTCACTGCAAATGCTTGTTCATTTGCTTTTTTTAAAAGCAGAATATTCTAATTTTTCTAATTTCTAATACTTTGAAGAAAGTATTTTATTTTCATATTTTATTTACTGTTGGGATTGGTAACTACATTTAATTGTCAGAGAAAGAAAGAATTAGCTTGGTTGTATACACAAAGATTAGGCTAAGGCATTATGAGTGTAGTTTTTGAGCTCTATATCAAGATAGCTCACAATGGAAAATAAAAGCTTTTATCTCCTGCAAGCTGAAAATCTGAATATCTGATGCTATCCCAATTCAGTAAGAAATGACATACTAGGGTATAGTTACCTGGTCAGAACTCTGGACCCCAACAGTGAGTTTCAAAAGGATTCACAATTTTTTTTCCCAAGCTGTGATGATGATAGTCGTGGATTTAAAGGTTTTATATGTAACATATGAGAAGGCAAACTAAATTTATACCTATGTCCAGATGATCACAGAAGAATATTTGATGTGAGGATTCTGTCCAGTTTAAATATATCCCTTCCCAGTTAGGCATTTCATTCTTAGGTAGCAGTTTTTATTTTCAGAGAGGGGATTAATATTTTTTCTGATGGTGTTACTGCAGAACCCTATGTCATTGAAACAATAAAACCTGTAAAAGTTGCATGGCAAGAAGATCCACGTTTCCAAGACAGCAGCTCTGAGGATGATGAAGAGCCGGAAGCATCCAAAAATGAAGAGGACCACGAAGTGTAAGTTTACTTGTAAATATTGTCCGCCACACTGCAGTAGTTTGAGACTGTGGGGATTTTAATGGCATCACTCCAATGGAAACACTTGGAAACTCATCGCATGGAAAGCCAACATGATTATTCTATATCTCTGAATAATATAAGTCCTTTTATTAGGAAGCTATTCCTTGCCATTGCAGAACACTCTGGTCAGAAATCCTTCTACCACAACCTGGTATGAAGTTGAATATGAAAACTGAGTTTCCAGCTGAATGCGTGATAATGTAGTTAGGTAGTTGTTCTGGCCAAGAGTCTGGGTAATACAGAGTAATGTTGTTCTTAAATGCATGCTATTTCCCTGAAACATTGCAGCTTTGTATGAATAGAAATTGAAATTGTTTTCTTCCTAGATTTTTATCTTTGCCACCAGCAAGAAGTGCTAGACTTTTCTTTTTCTCCAAAGATGATGAACGATTAAGAGGTATAACACTTTCTTTTTCTCCATCGCTCTACTGAAATTTATTAAAGATAACTAATTGTCTAGTTGTTAATGTTTTCTGTTTGAAGCATAGATGAGGTCTTAAAAATGCCAATTTTTGTCATTACCTATGTTATGAATTGTGGTAGTGTATCCTAACAGAATTTATGTACATTCCTGGTATAATAAATGTAAAGCTGTTTTCCCCTCCTGTTTCCAGATCGTTCCTTGATAGGTAGCTTTTGGATTTTTTTTTTTAGGCTTACAAAAAAATAATTTGGCAACCTATTTTGGACATTTTGGATGATTTCAGGCATATATATATATATATGATCTTAATTTTTTCCATACTTCTGGTATTTAGAGGTTTTTAATATGTTTCCTAGAACTCATATGCCTGTATAGTTTTTAATTCTGTATGCCTGTATATATTTTGTTATATTTGAGTGTAATGATTCTGTAGATATGACATTTATAGTTTAAATATATATTTGCTTTTGATAAGGCCATCTTGTTAGTTATTTATCGTATAAATAATGCTTGTTTCCTGAGACAAGTCAAAAATGCTGAGAGTGTGTGTATATAAAAGTTACTGTGCAACTAAAACAGTTCCTCTACTATAATCTTTCAGTCTAAATATCTGATTTACAGAGCTTATTAAGGCATAGAGCTCTATATACAGAGCAGGCACAAATTTTCTTGGGAGATTTGTAGAATCATGCTCCTGAGCTCATAGTGGACAGAGGCTGATTTGCTACAACTTACATTTCATCATTTTAAGAAAAAATGCACTTTCCATTTTTTTTGGATGCCAGGGTGTAATCCTGTTTATGATTAAGCTATAGGGGCAGAAGAGGGATATGCGTGCAGAAAATGCATGTCTGTCAGTGACTCAGCTGCCAGAGTTTTACTTCTGAGGTCTATAAAGGACAGCATATCCCAAACGATACTGAATTGTTCTTTGTTTTGTGCAGAGGGCCCTAAATTATTCTGTAGATCAGTAAACCTCAATGAAGAAAGAGAGATCTGGGAAGATAGACGTAGTTTATTGCTAGAGGTAAGTATTGTAATTTTTGTTTCTTGTTAATTGCAGCTGAAAAGTAAGGTGAGCATGAGGAAAGGAATAGGACTGCTTATTTAATTTTTAATAAGAATGAATCAAAGAGTTTTAGAAAGGCTTGAAACTTTGCTACTACCAGGGGTTTATCCAAATTTTTAATACAGTAGTGAATATAACATCATGTTTTGATGTCCAACCAGGTAAGTTATTGAGCCTTTTGTAGTGCACAGGAGCAAATAGTATATGAAAGAAATGTATTTAAAAGGCAAACACATGATTTATATATTTCTCATAATATTGTTTTGAAATTTAAATATTTTCAGGAATGCCGGAAGAAACATAAGGATGCAAGAAGGAAAGTGAGAGCAAAACAATAAGTCTTTCTTATGTTCCTGTCAGGAATGTTCTTTGTTTCTTCTTTCAAGAAATTATGGGGAAAAAAATCTTTTAGAATTCCAGTTGTTAAAAGATCTGGTGAGAAGAATGTTGGAAAGGACTATTAAGCCATGGTTTTAAGAAGCTACATACTAATTCATTATGTCAGTCTGACAGTTGTCACTGTTTTTTTGGTGTGTGTATTTATAAACATGTTTAAATGTGACTTGCTCATTTGCAAACTTCTTGAGGTTTTGATCATGTAATGAGGAATACACTGGCATACCTTGCTGTGTTTTCGGGCCCTAGTGCTGCGCGGGCTTGATGGAACAGGGCAGGCAGTTGCACCTGTAAAATCACGTAAACTGTATTCGGTTCAATGTAATAAGGATCCCATCCAAAGTTCATTTGCAACTGTTCAGAATGCTTTTTGCCCACATTAAAAGTTTACCAGAAATTTTTGAAAATATGTAAATATTAAAGGCATATTTCCTAAGTTTTTTATTTCTTCACAGAACTAAATTCTCCAATTTTTTTAATACAGTATATGCATTAATAAATGTTAAGAACAAATGTTGCTGGTGTTGCATGCTTGTTGGTGCATACTACTTTTACATACAAGGTCATATTTTTATTCATACAGTACATGTGCTGCAGAGAGTCATGGCAATGTCAGGGGATACATAGTATCATGAAAGTATTGACTTCTTGGCCATTTATGTGCTGAAACATGATAAAGCTTCTATATGATCTTCCTCAAGACAGTTATTTGATATAAATTCTTTCTCTTTCTGGACTGACAGAAGGTAAGGATCAGTGGAAGATTATCTGTCCCTTTTAGATGTAGAGAGGGTCGGTCCTCTGTAGCATGTTGAACAATAAGTCAATTAAGTGGAGTTCCCTATTAATTAATTCTTTGTAGAAGACTGCAGGCCAAGAAGGCAGACTACAGGCTGAGAAAATACAGCTAGTTCAGGCAGTCAGAAATCAGAAGTCTTGTCAGACATGCCTTCTGGTGCCTCAGCAGAACCACAGGTACAGCACTGTGTACTTATTTTTGTAAGTCAGAACCAAGTAATGTCTCTAGGAGCTGTTAATAGAAGGAAAAAGTGTAATTTCCAACAGAGGAAATCCAGTATCCATAATGCCAGCACTATGAGATGGAACATTTTGTAATGTATTTCCAGAGTATGTGAAAGTAACAATTGAGAAAAGTGGTTTCCAAATAAGATTTCAGAAATTCCATGACTATCGTTTATTTGCAAAATAATTAAACATTGTTGCCCTTTTCTACTCTTCCTTTACATTCTGTGACATATATGCACAAAGATATGTAAGTTGTAGTATTCCCTCTACTCGGAATTTTTATAGCACACTCTTGAAACCACGTCTAGCAAAAAAAATTGCTGGTTAAGGTAAGTTTTGATAGCAGACAGATACATTTAGCAGTGTGTTTACATTAAATTTTCTGTCAATTTAACCGCTAGGAATGTATTTGTTTGGTACTTTTTCTGGAAGCCACATCTTTCAGCCTGGAAAACACAGTATCAGCAAATAATAGTACTAGAGATCTGATGAAAACAAAAATCTCTCTAAGCTGTATTTTTCAAATAATTTTCAAGCGATTTTTTGAGTGCAAAAGACATGTTCATGGGATTATGTCAATGCAGTATGTGCTTTGAAGTGTCTGTCACTGCCTTCATTTCCTTTCCTCAATTTTTATCACTTGTTGCAGAGCATAATTCTAGAATATTTGTTGATGTGTGGTACAAACTGTTGTGCACATTAGTGTTTCTTTTATTCTTCATTGAAAATATTTTTTGAATCAAGAGTGTCAAGTATTGACAGTCACCTATCCATGAATGTGTGTAGATCCTTGAGTATACTTGAATCATGAGGACTGTAGGATTGGGACCCTTTATAATATAACTTCTCTTGAGAACTAAATGTCACAACATTAATCATTGTCTTGCAAGGATCTAAGAGAGGCTGTTGTTTGTCTCTTCCTCACTTGTTGCTCAGCCTGCTGTTGCGAGGAAATAAGAATGGTAGCTGGCTGCCTCAGGATTTGAAAGGCTGAGGCCTCCAATGAGTGAGGAATACATGGCTGGAAGAAGCAATCTGAAATCCATCTGGGCTTAGACTAGAGGACAGAAGTTCACAAAGGATATTTCCTGTTTGTTAGAATGCAGGTCAGCAATTGTTTTATCCTATAATACGTGATCACTTAAATGGAAAGATGGTGAAAAAGAATTAGGCATTCTTTCCAAAGTATAATTGTTCTTCTCTATTTGCATGGTCAAGTTTTTCCTCAGTTGTGGGGTGTCTGGTTTTGTTTGTTTGTTTTAATGTTAGCAGTGTTTTCAATCTTGTATATTCTTAACCAAACATAAAAATAGAGGCTGGTCTTACAGCCTTCAACAACAGAACCCTGTTGGGATACCTTGGTGTATGATACTACTTTCTGAACAAAGTTCTTTTGTACTCATTACTGTGCCATTGTCCTTCCTTTCCCTGAGGCTAGGAGTTGTAGTGTTAAAGTACCTTGCTTTACTGTATTGTTCCTACATCAAGTTACTTCTTCCTGAGAAAGATTCCTGTTCAGTTGCAAGTTTTGATGCTCTGCTTCCCTAACTGTGGCCCTGGAGCCATTCTACTATTGACTGCTAGAGATGTGCATCTCAGCATGAAGAGATCTAATGATGTTATTTATGGCAGTATATGGTTTAATTGAGACATTTTGGGGGAGGATACTTGGATAGACATTAAGAAGTACATACATAAAAAGCACAAAATCAAAATAATGAATAAAGGTAGTAGGCAATGCCATAAGCCTTTCTGACTTCACCGAAGTTCCTACAAGTTTCAACCTGTATGGATTTTCTTGAAGAATACCTGGAGAAGGAAAAGGAGCAGTAAGTTAAACTCCCTTGATCATATTTTGCCAAGGAACATTTCTGTTCTGCTCATATCAGTTTACAAGGCAAGATGGTGTTATGCAGTGGTATACTTGGAATTTGCACTTTTGCATAGATGAGCATTGATGCTTACGTAAAATCATTGACTTGTTTTACTTACAGCCACTGCTCTCCTGGAATCTAATTACTTGGATTGTTCAGAGCTGTTGAATATCTTAAGATTCAAGGCTGCCTTATCATATCACTTCTTGTATAATTAAAATGGCTGACTGAAGAAATACCTTACTGCTTTTTTAAAAGGATTTTTATATATATTTACAATGTGGAAGGCAGCACATTTCAGCATCTTAAAACTTAGCAATCTTTTTTCATAAGTCTTTTTCAGTTAACCATCTGTTGTATTTGAGGGTGTTGCAAGTGTAGATATTTAGTAACTTTGTTCAACTTCTCCTTTCATCTTTTGTCTTCTAACACTTTTTCTGTTTCCTGACCATTCCATGGTTTCTCTTGAGGTGTTTGGAAGTCAGATGTTTGTAATATTTTGTCCAGTTAGGCTCTTCATATATTGAAAGTTTGAAATGTTTTGCTGGAAATGCATGGTCTGTCAACAATAATACATTCCAGTACTGCACGCCCTAACTGGAGGGCCTATTACTTTGTAATGGCTGTCACATAAATGACTATAACAGTTTCTTCCTGAGGGTGGCACCAGTTGCATAAACTTGTCTTTGCTGCTGGGGTGTTGCAGACAGAAAACAGCTGGCAGAGGAGCAGAGGTGCACAGCCCCACAAAAGAAGGTTGGTGGGGCAAAAGGAAGGGAAAACAAAAGTAGCATTTAGTATCATCCCAACAGTTCTGCCATTGCTTCACACTGCAGTTTTTTAAATAGAGCTGTGTTTAGGGATCATTTAACACCTATGTAGGCTGGTGTTGCTGGAGGTTTCATCACCCAGTCAGTTCTGCTGCTTTTCTTTCACAGTTAGGTGATTCTGCAGAGTTGCAGTCTGCTCACATCATTTTGTAGGGAAAATGCTGCTTCTGGCAAGCTTTGTATTTGTTAGGTTTGAGTGCACGTAAAGCAGTGAACTAATATGCTTACACTTACTGTTTTATATTTCTCAATCTGATATTAGCTATATTGTCTAATATTAAGTGCATCATAACCTAAAAGGTGCTGCTACCTACCTTCTTTCCTGCTTTTTGTTTGTTTGTTTTGGTTGGTTGCTTTTTTGTTTTTGTTCCAGATGTGAAGTTGGTAGTAATGTCTGCATCCTTTCAGTCTGTGTAGTGCAAGGGGGAGAGCACACAATGAGCAAGCAAGGATGATAAACAAAGGGGAAAAAGAGTCCAGTTGCTTCTTGAAACCGAGAGTAAAAAAAAATAAAAAAGCTTTGTTATATTATAGCTTTGTGTTTTCTCTTCCTCCTCTCGTAATGTCTTTGCTGTGCATGTTCTCTCCTTCTCTTCCCCAGGCAGCTTGATGCATGAAACGCCTTTGAAATTTATTTGAGCAGCCCTAATGTTTTAAGAACAACTGTGGAAGCTCTCACTAACAACCTCCTTGCTGAAGACAGCTGGTGTTTTAATACCAGCATTTCACTACTGCAGGTATATTAACGTCCATATTCCATAATCCCAAAATAGCTTGTATAGTTTGAGAGTGCTTATTAAACATTCTCCCTGAAAGTCCTGGGAACCTGAGGATATGGCTTGTGCTACTGTGTACAGCAGTACTCAAATAGTAATGCAAAATTCAATGTGGGCTAACTGGCTGAGAAAGCCAACAGGCTTCTAAAACTTGGAACAGTGAAAGCTGGCTTTATCCTAGCAGTTGCAGACATTTTACTGCAATGTAGCACGGTAGTATATATCTTTCCATTGAAATTGCAGAGTGAAAATACTGTTCAGATCGTTAGGACATAAATTCTTGAGGGCTTGGTCATGCTGCTGAGTTACTTGTCACTTAAACTTTTGTGCATTCAGCACAGTAGCTGAGTGCCTGTAGTTTTATTTCCTTGGAAACAGATAGAATGCATTAAGCTAAAGTCCCAGTGAGAGCTCTTTTTTAAAGCCCATATTTACTGTTGAATAAAAGCCTGATTGCCTTTTTTTTTTTAATACAGAACAGCAATTTAGGATGGTTTAGGATACTTAATTAGCTACTGGTAGATAACTAATTGTAGCAATGCTGTGTTTTGTCCATGTCCTGGACATGTAAATCAACTTTAAAAAGAGAAAAGTATCCAACTGCTTATGATGATGATACTGTCTTTAAAAGAATGGGTAGTTATATTAAAAGGAACAGATATTTGTCTGCGGAGATGTAATAAAGATCGTGTATATATTGCTAGCCTGTGTTTAATGCAAGTTAATGGAGGTAAGTCTTAACCACGGAAGTAGTTGAATAACTCATGTTACATTGCACCTTCCCTTTCCAAGATTTGGCTGACAAGTGGTGTTTCTGTGTAACTGCTTAAAAACCTTTTATTAAAGGTGTAGGTCTGGGCTTTTTGTTGTTTAGTTTGTTTTTTAAGAGCAACCTTTAACAAATGCTAAAAATAATCCCTGTTTTTTTCTAATGATGGTTAACATTTGTGCTCTGCAAGATCTGTTGATACTGTAGCTTGCATTAAAAAGACTGCAGTTGTCTTTTCAGTGACATGTTTTTGTTATGTTTGAGATACTACTGAGGAAAACGAAGAATCATTCTTGTTTGCTTATATGTTGATGCTGTCTTTGGATTCAATCCATTTGCCCTAGACACAAGCAATCTCAGGTTCAGATCTAGTACAGAATTCTTGAAAATTCCTGCAGTGAAACTTTGGCTTTATTTACTCAAAGCCAAGTATTTTCAGAATGCAAATATCTAAAATCTGAGCGTAGATAATGACTATAAAGAAGAGGGTCCTTGTTTTATACCTCTTATTGCTGTAGTGATGTACTTAATTCAGGGTTTACTGTGACATGGTTAATATATTAAAATTCCCTTTACTCATTTTCTATAGAAACTTTTGGCATGTTGGCACATAGCTTGTTCCACAAGATAGGATATTTGAGGAATAGTATGAAAGAATAAATAAAAGCTACCTTGGAAGACGAGACAGGAAAATGCAGTACGGTATTTAAGAGTACTTTGGTGTGTTATAAGTCAGGAGGCAGAGAGCAGCATCGAAGCAGCTGATCCTGGCCCAAGGTGGCAGATACACAAGGTGTAGGTATGTCTCTCTGGTGCTGTTTTTACTCAGGTTTGACAGTGCTTGCCAGCCAGAACTTGGGCAGGGAGGCAGAGATGCAGCTGTCTGATCTCTGCACACCCCATGCACCCACCAACACTCAGGCACTCTGCTTGTAACAGCAGCAAGAAGTAAGCACAAAAATGGGCTTTGTGACCCACAGGGTTAGTCTGTATTGCATTTTGCTGAGTTTGCTTCCCGTGCTGCTGCTGGGGCTGCTCCCCCCTGCCTGCCTGCACACGTTCCCCCCCAGCACTGCCTGGCTCTTCACTGTCTCTTCTTCCTTGGCTGCTACATCAATAAGGAAAAACAGTTGCATTAAGCCCGTGTAGTGCTTTAATAGGAATGCTCTATTGGATGCAGAGTGATTTCAGGGCCTGGCATAACTGCAAGCTCAACTTGCCAGTGGGTAGGTTACACCAAGTGATTTATTTGTGAGGAAAGAAGCCAAAGGATTTTCTTTTCTACCAACCAGATACCTTCAAAGGAGTCTCTGTTCCCTGGCATGGAAGATTTTATAACTTCACAGCCACGCTGTATGTCTTCTGTTTTGTGTCTGTGGTTTGCCTTTTCTGTTAGTAGTTTTGATCCAGTATTACTGAACCAGCCGATAATGAACTCTTCATGTGCCATTTTTGTCCCTATTCCCTATATATATATATATCCCTATAAAAGGAATTTCCCTATTCAGTTGATGCTTTAACAAATTTGACAGTATTTCAGGCTATCTTTCTGTCTAAAGGGTTTTTTTTTTTGGGGGGGGGTCATATTTTTTACAAAGAACATTTAGTGTTTGAAAAGTTTCTCTGGAAAATTAACCCAAGATCAGTTCTATAACATGAGTGTGGTATTCGTGTTTCTCTGCTTTTGAGTTCAAAAGCATGCATTAGCAGTTTGCTTTTACCAAATGATATCCTTTAACAAATCTTACACTTTCTCCCCAACCATCTTTATCTCTCTAGCCTCAGGACATATATTGTTTAACTTCCAAAATGCAAACAGAAGGTAATAGAATCAGACTTAGTTGTTCTCTCATTTGGCTTCTTGTGTCTCACTGTGTTAAGTGAGATATTAGTAGTAACAGAACAAGTGAAGAGGAGTAAATATAGGAAAAAATAAAATTATCTGCCACTGTGTGCAAGTCGTCAGGCAGCAGGAAAGCAGAGCTGAAGTGAGGACAAGGTGGGACCTCCCTGTCAGCAATGTGGACTCCCTGCCAATGTGAGTGTGTTCCTACCACAGCCTGTGAGGGCGATAGGAACAGGCAGAGCAGCCTTCTGCCTGCTGCAGCATCTCTCGCTGTCAGAGATGCGAGGTGGGGGGAGACTGTTCTCTTGGAGGTGTCTGAACAAGAATGTTCACGCATGGAACTTGCACCAGTTGCTCTGATTTGGCCACTTCTACATCCTCACTGTAAAGGACTCCCACGTGATCTGTTGTTGAGGTTATCGAACTACCCATACTACAGAATCCATCTTCCATGGTAGATAAGCTGTTCTCTGAATATTTTTTATATATATACATAATGATCATTTATAAAAAGAGAAGGGGAGACTGGTTGCTTGCTAGTGTTCTTGAAGCATATTGTCTTTAAAAACAAAAGTTTTTTTCTCGGTGGGTGAAGGGGGTTCCACTTTAAAAAATGAAGAAAAGGAAATATAAAGATGTTACAGGCTTAGAAGTGGTGTCCTGCTTTGAAGAGAAAGGAATAGGCTATCAAGAACACATGTGTGAGTTTATTTAGTGAGAAGGTAGAAAAGGGGGCTGCATGGTAGAATGAAGGTCTGGAGCTTGGATTTGTGAAGTTTTCAATGCTTTACCAATTATGCTCCTTAACTGGGCAGGAAAAAAAACAGTTCTTGAGAACTATTTGTATTATGTTGCTGCTCATAAATGAGCAGAAAATATGTTCCCCTTCAGAATTACTTTTTTAGTTTCTTTGAATGGGCAATATACAATCTGCATCTTTGCAGTCTAACTGCAAAGTAATTTGAATTAACTTAAAATCTGCATGTTTTCAATGCAGATGTTAGTACAGGCTGGTAGGTATTAAGCTAAGGCACTTGTCAGTTGATTACAGCAGTTCAGAATACACAGAAGTCCTTCCTAAAGTTAATGTTTAATTGGGTAACCTATTTGTTTTGCTTGCAGTTTGTACTAAGAAATTACAGAGCAATTGTTTAACAATTTTCGCTATCAGGAGCCACAAGCTAAAACAGGCTTTACATTCAAAAATTCAGAATCGACAAGGCAAAAAGCCTCAGCAAGCAACTGATGGGAGAGGGGTTTTTTTTGTGGGAAGTAGGTTTTTATGAGGCCAAACATTGTACTAACTGCCTAGATTGTGTACAAAGCAGTGAACTTGACTGCTGCAGTCAAGATGGGCCCTTCTTACAGCAGCCTGCGTCCCATAAATGCCTTTGAATTCAAGATGAGTGTTTGCTTTTCTGCTTTCTAAGGCAGTTGGGGGTTCATTTTTATATGTGAGTTACTGTGAATATGTCAGCTATTTGTGAGTGACAAAAATGAAGCAGGACACCTTCAAAATAGGTATTTTATTTCCCTCTAAGAAATATCCCTTCCTCTTTTAGTTCTGCCCCATTTTCTTCTTCTTCTCACCCCCAAGCCCCAGGGCTCTTATCAGCAACCTAAATGACAGGGTGTGACTGTGCTCTGAACTCTTTAAACTCTTCAACTAAAAGTGTTATTGACATTTAAAAAAATATAAAAGACAATTTAATTCACGGTGTTCCTTATCTAGACAAACCCTGGTCTAAGACATTATAGCCTGCACTGGAAATAAGATAGAGTTAGTTGGTCAAAACAGTAGGAAAGCTGATTGTGCATATATCTATCTTCTAAAGCAATTCCTTGCTTATGGAATCCTCATCCAAAATAAATAATGTGAAGAAATGCTAATGTGATTAAACATGAAGAATGTTGTTATGCGAGCAGGGAATTTCAGGCATTGCCCGAATTCAATTGCTCCCTGCGTTGTGGAAACGCAGTATCACTGACCTGTGTTCTCTCATGTTTCTAGCAGGGCGTTGGGAAGCGCCTGCGTTTCCTGGTGTGCGGGAGCCGCTCCGGGTGCTCATGGCCACCTGGCAGCGCGGAAGCGGCGGGGCCGGCCGCATTCCTTGGCTCTGCTCCGGCTGCGTGAGGAAGCACGAGGGTTACAGCCCATCTCCTCCGGGCTTTGCTGTTCCAGCAGGTCGCCGCCCTTTCATTTTTAAGCAGTGCTGGAGTTCAAATCATGCTTTGTATCCAGGTACATCTTCCAAGGAAATAAAATTGCTGGCTATTTTGCATTAGGCAAAAACTGTAGAATTTAGCTTACTCAAAGCATTGTGGTTATTTACAGATGAAATTATAAAGTAAATATTTTTAGTTCTAAGTGGGTTTTTTGCCAAAGCAAAAGAGTGCATTTATGTACTTTACATATATTTGATATATTCTACACTGACCACAGAGGCAAAGGGATTGTCTTGGTTGGCTGATTGCTCTTTGTTTCTGGCTTAGGTGAGGGAAATTGTGGGAAGAATTTTCCCATTCACCACAAGTGCATTAGCCTTCAGTTCTGGAGGTTTAAGTCTCACTTGATGCTGAAATCTGAAAACAGGGTCTTGCTCACGTTTAATGCTGCTTTTGAAGATGGCACATAAAGCTGTTTCAACTGCACTATTGATGTGCCTCCATTATTCAGACATCCTTATTAATTTTCCCTTTGTAATTTGCTGGGAGGATTTTTTCCAGCAGTTTGTCCCATTATTTGAGATCATTCACTTTATTTCTTTTTTTATGATCAAAGCATATTAGCGAATCCCACAGCTCCCTCAAGGCTTGTTCAGACATAGCCATTCTCAGACCATAAACTTAATTCTTTTTTAATCTTTTTTTTTGTTGTTGTTGCAAATTCAACACTGACTTGTACAAGAACAGGAGCGGAAGAGGAAGTGTGTTAGCTTTTCCATTTCATATCTTAAGCAGCAGGCACTTTTGCATCACTTTTCACTGGACTACGGTACATCCTTGACTTCCAAGGAGAAGAAAAAGTGAAAAAACCCTCAGGTTCAGTCTTGTAAGTGCTCATTTAAATACACAGATCATGCACAAGGAGAAACATTTTTTGTGTGTTTAGAAAGGCACGTTCAAAGGTATTCTAACTGTAAGCTTGTGGTTTATATTTTCGTTTGCTTTTAGTTTTCAGTTCAGTACATTTTGATACTGACTCACCTTGGTCTTTTTGCCTCTTTTATTTTTACTTTCTTTTGCAGCAACCATTCAGTTTTAAAAGGCTTTTTTATCAGACAATACATGAGCAGGATTTTGAAGCATGTTACTCGGTTGCTTCAGCAACTGCTAGAACTTTGCAGGGCTTCTCACAGCAGGTCTGAATACTCAGTTTACTAAGGTTTTTTGCTCATACACAGATAAATCTGAATTTCATGGAGTTGTACAAGCTCTGGCACGCTCGTTGCCTTTCCTCTTAACCGAGGGGAGGACACAGTTGTAATTCTGGCTCTGTGGAGCTTGCAATACTGTTACTTTAACAGAGGGAGCATTTGCAGCAGCGTGTTAGTGAGTGCATTTTACTACTTGCCATAGGAGCAGGCAGAGTTTGTCTGTGTAGCAACAGCTCCCCGAGCCAATGAGCGGGGCCGGGCGCTGCCGAGAGTGGAAGCATTTTTAACACTTCCCCTCCTTTATTTTTTAACACGGTCTTTTCTGCCCCCCTCCTCCACTGCAGGCTCACAGTGATGGGAGCTTTCGTTCTCTTTTGTGCAGTAGAGCTTGGGTGTTAGAGGCAAATTACCAAATTTATCTAAGCCCTTTCTGAAATCGTTTAAATTTGGCCTGTATTTGCCAAGAAAAGGTTCCAGCGTGTTGCTTTGTTCTGCCTTTCCATAAATGCCTATGCTGTGCCAGCTGTATGGTTTAGCTAAGATGTCTGAATTTCTACATACATGTATTTCAGGAAGCCTTGAGAGGTGATGTGCATGTTGTATGGAGATTTATTACATGTTTCCCAAATTCCATTGCCTTTTAATATTCTGATTAAAAAAACCTACAGGAAAAGGAGGGCTGGAAAGCTGTTGCATCCAAGAGAACATAACTAATCCCAAATCCTGTGCAGCCGAGTCGCAAGCGGTTAACGCTGCCATTAGGGAGTTTTCTCTAGCCAAACAGGGGGAGGTGGACAGGGAATGTAGCTGATCCTGGTGAGTGCCCTTATGCTAAGGAGGTGGAATACGTGTAGAGTTAATACAGGTTAGAAAAGCTAGTGAGGAAGAAAGGATTTTTATTCCCACCTTTCAGGTGTTTATGCCAATTGACTGCACTGGGTAATAGAAAAGCAAAACCAAAAAGATCTCTGACTCTTCCCCAGTCTCTTTGTTTTGGAGCAAAAGAGAAGTGGTCTTTTTACTTAAAGTTTTCAGTCCCTGGATGAATTGATAATTCTTCACTATTCCTTCTATCCATTCCTTCCAGTGTCATTATCAGGATTGTTTGACAAATCAAGATAATTGTCGTAGCAAGCAGTGTCTTTGGCAACAAAATGCAAGCTACACTAACAGCAATTTAGTTTCAGGGAAAATTTATATGGTATTTCCTGAAATAGCAGGTTGTTAAACTCGCAGGCTATGTGCGCTTGCAGAGTAACATGACCTTCTGGTTTTGACAAGCCCCTGAATTTAGCTTTATGGGATTTTATATTCCACAATCATGCTGGGAGATTAGCAGTCCCTCTTCCAAAGAAGAATCTCAGTGCTAGATTGTGAATGGTGTTTGCAGTACTCCTCTGAAGAAAGGTAGAGCTTTTGTTTTCTCTGTGTAGTCAATATTAAATCTTCTCATTGGGTATTTTTACTTAAGAGTGAAAAGTATGATCAATCAAAAGGCCTTTGCCTTTGGTTTGGGAGTTTTTTTTTTTTAAAGCATTAATGCATTAACTTTATGTATAACTCATTTATAAAAGATTCACTTTTAAAATCTACATATGACAATTTTTTGGAAAGATACAGTTTTATCTGTGTTATTGCAGGTCTCGCAAAGCAAGTCAGGAAATGGGCTGTATGCTGAGCACTTGTTAAATGATCCTCTGCCTTTGCATCATGTAGAAAGGCACAATACAGTATTTTAAATGATGTCATGCAGTGGGGAGCTGTAGCAGCTTGTGATATATGTATGCTGTGTAGTGTGCAGGCCACAGAACACACCTAGAAAGGCAGCTGTTAGAGTCATCCAGCCTTTTAATTAATAGAGCCTATTAATTAAAAACAACATGAAGATGAAGTAGTTAGCACTTTGGAGTGTCACGTAATGGCAATCATACACCAGGGAGCTATGCTAATGTGCTGTTTTACATTTTCAGTAGGGTAAAAGAAGCTCTCTGAAACTAGTTTATAGCTTAGCATCAGGATGGGACAGTGTGGTATTTCAGTAGTGTTCAGTTGCAAGGGTTAGATGTAACAGGCCCTTGTTTCTACTGTCCCAACTGACATACATCTCTGACTGCCATGGGTATTGCCATGCCATGAACATGAGTGTGCATGAGACATTTCACTTTTATGGAATGCAATAGGCATCTGGAGGTTTAAAAGAGATCACTTAGTCGTTCCTTCTGCGTTTGGGTGTTGTGTTTTTCCCCTCCACACACACACACAGGAAAACTTCTAAGAAACTCTACTTTAGCATAACTGAGGAACTGACTTCGTTGTTCTGTCCCTATTTGCAAATGACTATTCTGTAAATAACCGAACAAATCTTGGGAAATTTAACTGGCATTTGGTAGGCAGCCGATGGTCTGTGAGATGTGGGGCGCTGGGACACTGTCAGCGTCCAGCTGCTGCTTGCCACTTAGTTGTGGAGGCAGGAGGGGCGCCCGGGGCTCCCGGGGAAAAATACCCTGCAGTTTAGGTTCACTTTCTGTTTTGCCTATTCCTGTGCTTTGCTAATGACTGAGGGGGAGTAGCTGGTTTGTGACTAAGAGGAGGAAGGGAGTGGAGGAAGAGGCCTCTTCTTCCTAATCTCTTGTGTTTCTCCTCTAAACCAGCCCCATGATTGCTATAGTTCCACATGTTCTGTCTAGTAAATAATGTTTTGATCCCCACAGTTTGCTGTCAATCACACAGAAGGACCGTAAAACATGAGTGTCTTCTAACAAGTCTCTTGAACTAGTAAAGGCATTTGAGCCAGTTACAGAAGAAATGAGCAGTGGCAGCTGAGCCCATGCTGGGTTTTGGTTTTTTTTTTTTTTTTTTTTCCCCCCCAACAGAGGAGACTGTGGAGGTCGGGAAGCTGCCTTCATTTTCCTTTAGTACCAGTATTAAGTACCTAGAGCCTGGTAGCAGCTAAGTCTGATGTTTAGGGGAACTTGTATTGAGTGGAGTAGTCACACTGACATAGTGAGAATACAAACCAGTCATCTCTTCATGGTCCAAGAAAGGAGCAGAAAAGAGTGGAGAATGGTAAATTGTGTCCCCATACAGTAGTTTTGATGTAAACTTTGCTAGATCAAAAGCTTTTAACCCATTTCTTTCAGGTAAGCTCTTTCTTTCTCTTCCATACTTCACAGTTCAGCAGAATCTGTTTGATTATATTCCTTCTGCCTCTAATCTGTATTTAGATCTCTTCAGTGAATCTTTGCTGCTCAGTTTGCTTCGAATAAATGATGTGAATTTCTATACCACCGAGCCAAGATAAGTTTTGACAAGCTGCAGAAATTGGGTGAGTGGAGATTTGTTAGCTGTCTAAAAATGTCTTAACTGTGTTTCAGAGTCAGCCTTAAAAATGGTACATATAATTATTGTATAGCATTTTGTTATTAGGAAAAAAGAATAGAGATTTCATTTAGTCTATTTTATGTCAAGCTTTCATGTCTTCGCATAGCACTATTTAGCACATCTCATTAAATTTTAATTCCTTATTAAAAATTATTTTGCCTTCTGTGAAGAAGAATTTTCTTTCCATTCTGTTTTGACAAACCTTAAACAGATCTCAGTGCAATGGACTTTTAAAGCTGAAATCAGGTTATCTGGCTCTCACTTCTTCTACAAAAGAAGGATAGAACTCTTTATTTAATTACTTCAGCTGAAAGCTAGCTAGTTCTCTGTAATCATAATCATGAAACCCGTGGCTTGGAGAGAATGACATATCTTGGTTCAGCAATAAAGCTTTATTTTATTCCAGTTAAAATTTGTTTCGTGTTGTAAGAAGTTACAAGATGTTTAGTATGTTCAGTGATATGTGCTTCCCATCAGGTTTCTGTACATTTTTAAAAAGTAAGCAAAATGCCTAACTTATATTTGGTTTCTGAATATACATTGGGATCATTTTTTCTCTCTGGCAAACTGCTGAGTACCTGATGCATTAGTGATTCAGACCACATATTTTCATGCTTAGGTTTTCCTAAGTGTATATAAGTAAGCACCAGCTTCTGAGCACTTTGAGCTACTTGTTAAGAAGAATATTATATTGCTCAAAATCTTGTTTCCTTTCTCCTTGCACATGCTGCCATTTGCATGTTCTGATTTCATGGGTCTGGAGGGGGCTGGCTAGTAGTTAATCGAGTGTAGAGTGTCACTGCATTTTGCTTTTTTCTGGCAGCCTCTCTGAGACAGCTGCAGAAAAGCAAGTTCTCTACACCACTGAACTAGCTTCCCAAAACATTTGCATTGACAAATACCTTGGATTTTTAAATTTTAAATTTTCTAGTTCATTTTGAAAAGTGATATGTTATAGATTTAAAAAAAAATTGTTGCAAGAGCAGACTTACAAAAGAGGATCTTCACCTCAGATCTCGGCAAAGAAGCAAAGATAAAATGACAAAGAACCCTATTTACTTTACAAATTTTGCCTTTATTTTCAAAAAGTTCAACTTTTCTCCTCATTCCCCAAAATTTCTTGCTCTTCAAAAATAACCTTCCATAAATAATAGTTGCTGTATTTATTCCAAAAGATGTCTGCATTTAATACAAACATTAGTCTGGAAGTCTTTTGTTCTGACCTAAGATAAAAGTTTTAGTGTATGACAATGGGAAATAAATCCTTGTTATGAGACTATTCTTAGATTAAATGAATGCATTAGCCATTTTTATTTTAGGTTTCTGATTGCTTCAGCTTGAACATTTTATTACAAAAGCACTGTCGGATGTGGAAGCAGGGTGCAAAGGTATTACATTAAGATTGGTCTCTCTTGGGGTATTGGATGGTTATGTGAACATGCCTTGTGTTTGAGCAAAGTTTGGGGTTTGTTTGTTTGTTTTGGGTTTTTTGGTAAAACAGTGTCTTATTCGAGCATGCCAGACCTGGCTGCTGTGCTTGCACTGGTACCTGGCTTCTAGTAGCTGCAAATAGAGCAAATCAGCATTGTAGCCTTGAGAGTAAGAGCAGTTTTTAGGGATACAAATAGAAATTAGGTGTCCAGCTGCTGCTGACTGTAGGCTTTGCATTGTTTGGTGCACTGCTGCCCTTGCTGTTTGATTGTCAGTATGTTTTTGTTTGTTTTGAGGAGGGGATTGGTTTGGCTTCATATTATTTCAGATTTTTTTAGGGCTAGAAAATAATTATTAGGGCTATTTCATCTATCCCCTGCAATCTCAGGTCCATGATTTCTAGTTTACTTTTCAGCTGACTGCTTTTTATCTCACATTAGGAAGTGAAAATTTTCTTGCACAAGCAGAGCAGGTGCCAGCCACGACCTTTTAAAAGTGACAGAAAAATTGCTATTTCATCTGAGGAGCAGAGCTGCAAGTAAGCTATGTCATACCGGATCTTTCCTCACTTATATTAATTGCATGGAGCTCAAAGCTTGGTTTGGTATGAGCTGATTATAAAAACAGGACTTGGAGTCAATTTACTGAAAGTATTCTCCCAAATTAGGTCAGGATCAACAGTCCACTGTTACAGCATCAGGGCTGAGAGAATAAGAGAACATAGAAAATGAGCAGACTTTTTGTTTGAATAGGTTGTTCTATCAGTGTAGTTGTTCAAGTGTGATAACCTGAAAGAAGAAGGGTTATTCTAACTTTATTTTGCAGATAAATAGCCTAAATTCTGATCAGCTGGAACTGATGACTACTGGCATTTAAGAGTCATTGGCATTTAGAACTCATCAAAAATGTTTAGAGAGGGTAATCCCTTCCTATAGGGATATATCCACGTGCTGTTACAGTACATTGCAGAGGCAGAGTTCTCTCTGACAGTATGTGAAAGCTTTAAAATGTCCTATAAAGTCATCAGCTGTAAGATTCGTTGGACGCTCATTCTCGATGGTTTTGTAGAAGACCAGTCATTCTAGATCCAGCTGTCTGAACACAGCAAACATTGTTATTTCCCTGCAGTTGTATCTAAAACCACATCTTGGGAAGGAAAACACAATATTTGTCAAAGTGTTCACTTTTGTGATAAAGATGACAAATGAAAATGAAACATCTGACACTATTGCTACTGATTTCTAAGCTAAATTAGGTTATTAGATGAGCCTTAAAAAGAAAAAACTTTATTGTTTGGTTGCATATAAACAGGAGAGATGAACTAAGCGGACAGTTTGCTCCTGCTGAATGGAATGTGTGCTCTTTTCATGTCCCTTCTGCAAGGCCTGGCACTCAT
Organism: Nothoprocta pentlandii; assembly: GCA_013398315.1. Lineage (NCBI taxonomy): Eukaryota > Metazoa > Chordata > Aves > Tinamiformes > Tinamidae > Nothoprocta > Nothoprocta pentlandii. The sequence continues at coordinate 643,843 of VZSG01000212.1, read as the reverse complement.
CTCATCAGCACATGACCCACAAGCCAATTGCAGTCTCCTAATGCAGCAGAAAATGTTTGTTTTTTGGTTCATTTTTGTGCCATTACAGTTGATTTGGCTCGTGATGTAGTCAACTGCTGGAGCCAACTCCAGAGCTGCAGGAAGAGCATGTGGCTGGAAGAGGGGAGGAATTAGACAGGAGTACGAAAGGACTGGAGAGAGAAGACAGGCTGTTTTGCAGTTTTTAATATGTAACAGATAACTTCCAAATGTCTGCAGTTTTTTTCTCCTTTTTATTATATACTGCTCCATCAGTATATAGTACAAGTAGAAAGAACTGTATAGAATTATTGCTGTTCCCCTGGCATCTTCCTTGCTTCCGTCCCTCAATGCCAATAGTTCAGAGAGGAAGTTCAGGAACTACTTTGGTGCACTAAAACTTGTCCTTCATTCAGAAGAGAGTAACTTGATTTGCATGGTTATAAATAGATTGAAATACTGAACTTATAACAGCTAACATTTGAAAAACTAATGTTGTGGTTTTAAAAGAAGGTGGACTGATACACAACAGTTAATATTAAGTCAATTCAGCATCACAGAGATTAACTGTGAGGCTGAAATTGCAGATTATGGAGGAAGCCAATGAAGTCCTGGGAATCCCAAAGGCCGGGCAGCCGAGATGGGCACAGGTCACATCCAGAGGCACTAGCACCAAGTGCCAACTGAGGAGCTTTGCTGGCCTTCAAGGGCATGTTGTTGCCCTTCAAGGGCAGGAGCTTTGCATGTTGTGCACCTGTCCCATAGGCTGCCAGTTTTAATAATCCAGTGAAGCAGCCCTGGTTTCTGTGTGAGGCAGTTGGGATCTTTCATTCATCCTGCGTAGCGTTTGTGAGCATCAGCCAGCCGGGGAACAAGAGAGCTCTGTGTGCTCAGCCTTGTGCCCGGGCTGCCGAGTCCCCTGCGCTCTGCAGCCTGGTCAACCCGCAGCCTGAATTAACTGGCAAGAGATAAGTACAGTCCTGATTGTTGAGTGAGTCCTTGTCAGTGATCTCTTCCATATGGTGAGAAGGAAGGGGATCACACATTTAAAATTATGCAAGGCTTATTCATTCTTGATATCTAGTAATTGCAATAAACCTGGAGAGAATGAGAGAAAATAGATGGTGGAAAAGTTTATTGATTTTTTTTTTTTCTTTTAGAGGGAATTCACTGTTGCTTTTTTTCTATAGCTTACCCTTTTTCTTCATAGAAGAAGATCATATTGAATAGCTCAGGTAGAATTTGCTTTCACTCTTTAGTGAAAGCATAAAAAGGAACAAATCTAGAGTCACATAATATAAAGAGAAGTGCACAAAAAAAATCTGCTGTAGTTCATGTCACTTATGGCCAATCAGCTTTTTAAGTAGACTCATTAATAATCTTTTGTCACAGTCACAAATTAACATTCTAATCAATTCAAAACATTATTTTTTTGCCATATATTTATAATCTTTCCCCATCCATATTTGGGATTCAAGAAAGATTAGTTAAGTTGTGGTGAATAACATAAAATCCATGACTAACCTATTCAGGAGAAGTTCTGTTTGTACAATTCCACGCAGAAAAGCCAAGTAACAGAAAGCCCCTCATTGTTGGACACTCAAACAAGAATCTTTTATTGACTGGGATGTGCCCTTCAGAATAAACTTTATATGTTTTATGATGCTCTTTGGTAATGGACAGGGTTTTTTTTTCTTAATTGCAGTCTGAACTGGCACAGCCGAAAGCTTTTGCATTGATAAAGTACCTTTGGGCACAGAATTGATAACATACCTTTAGAAAACACAGAGCTAATTCATATTGAAATAATATTACAGTTTCAGAAAAGGAAAAATCTGTTTCTGTTTTGTAAAATTACATAATTGGTTGTGTGTTCTTAAGTAATGTGTGTTATGTAGGCTCTGTGCTTGGTAGTTATCAACTGTTATTCATTTTAAGTATTAAAATTTGAGGCTTAAGCCAGTGCCTCATTAAAATATTTAACAATTTTTTCAAAGCTCATGGCTTCCAACTGGAAATTTAAAAAGTTGTGATAAGTGAAGGTCAATAGAGACATTGTCAGCAGTCTGTGTGTGTGTTGTAAGGTAGTTATTTTAAAAATGCAGTAGTCACCAGAGCTGTCAAAATGTACTAGAAGTTGTTAAAACCCTTATTTTAGTTTTACGTCTCAATAATGGGCATCTTTGTGGATATTTAGAATCTAATCCATGATTTTACTGAATGATAGGCAACGTTAGGTATCTCAAGACCCTCTTATATAGGAGGCCTATTGTTTGATGTGCCATTCCATGGACTGGATAATTAGGGATGGGATGGTAATGGTCTGTCGATACAGAAGCTTGAATGGTCTCTCGACTCCTACCTGAAGTGTGTCCTGTGGTCAGTTTGTCTTTTGCAGGGTTGAGTTCATTCTACTACTGGAGAATTCCTCCCTTCTCTGAATTCACTAAGAACAGATTTTGGGCAGACTTCATCAGACGAGTGACTCTGCAGGACTGTAGACCTTGAAGAGCTAGGGCGGTGAGTTAGCTGCCCCAAGGCCGAGGGGAAGCCGTCAGTTAGTGTAGTAAAGCTCTACTGACCTTCCTTGTAATGTAGCTATCCAAAGAGATAATATTTTGTAGTCACTAGTAATCTGATTCCTCTTATGAGTCCTGAAAGATGGAGGGGGGGGGGGGAAGTAATATGCTTTTAAAAATTTCAAAGAAACACATTGGATGGGGGGAAAAGAAGTCCAAAGACTTTCCTTTGGAGAGCACCAATATTTTCTGTTTTGGGTAAAGGTTATACAGCTGTTTTTATCCCTGGGTTAACATATTTAGTTACAGGAATCGTTCTACTTAATTGAGCAAACACAGGAGAATATTTATGTAACTGAAGATCTGCAACCGCCAATCAAATTAATTGGGAAAGGAATAATTAGGCAAATGGTAGTGTCCAAATGGTCCCAGTAGAAAAATGTATGACAATCCCAACAGAATCTCATTAATGTTACTTGTGATGAGCTGTGCAAATGTGGAAGGATCTCAGTGGGATGTCGTTTGGATGTGAAGCAGAAACAATATCAAGGTTTTAAGCTGTCTCGTCTCATTATTGTCACATAGTCAAGGCTGCAACTCTGCTATCTGCTTAAAAACCTTTCTTGATTGAATGAGCCCTTCTGAAATACCTGCGAAACTTTGGTTTTAGTGCTTGTTATAGAATTGTTGCTTTGTGTACCAGAAACAGGTTCTCTTACACCTAGCAGATGCTATATGTCTCATTTTTATGTTTGGTCAAGCTTATTTCAGATGCATTTGCTTGAAGTCAAGAGCTTACTGTTTCAAAGAACAGAAGCATTAGTAAACATATTATCTATGCTTTCCACTGTAACCTTATCAGGTAGTGAAGTCAGGGAAAAAGGACATCTCTTCCAGTTCTGATATTGTGGCCTGGGCTACAAATCTGTTTTCATAGGAAAACAGTAAGCAAGTTAGCTAACATTTTAAGCTACATCATGAAGAGATATATTTGCACACCTGTAGGAAATCATGTCCTTTGGTTCTGTTAGGGAAAAACATATTAGGAGAGGATTTATCTGAGCTTAATAACATCACTCCTTCCACCTTTACTAGCATCCACTTTGCTGACTGTGTTTTGAGACCAGGACCTGATTGGTTTGGACTGCTGCAGCAAGGAGGTCAATTAACATGGGATTTATCATATGTATAGTAGTTGTCATAGGCAGTATTCCCCTTGGTTCCTGCTCTGTGGTAGCAAGGTCTCTCATTTGGTCAGATAACTTTTTCTAAGGTATTTTCCTTATCTGGGGTAAGTTAAGTGTTGGTAGGTCAGGTTTTCTGTGTTTGCAAAGTCAAACATAGCCTGGATGCTGTAACTGGGAAGCTACAGCTCTATTAAAAGTCATTGTATTTCATTTCTCTGGGTAATTATGTACTGTAACATTACAGTTTGCATTTTCACAGCTTGCTTTTGAGGTATATTTGAGTGGTACATATGACTCACTAAATATTACACACAATGAGAATATCAAATAGAATATCAAAACGAAACCATAAAAATGAAGCACCTCACAGATAATGATTCAGAGCTTCAAACCTTCGGGGGAAAAAAAATCAATGTTTTCTCACTTCAGAGAAAGTAACCGAGGCATGGAGAGGTTAAGGGAGCTGCTGTGAAGAATGTCTGTAACATCACTCCTGAAATAAATTGTCCCATAGACTATTCTAATAGAATTAGAATAACAGCTTTCATTGCTGTAGCAGTGAGCTACAGTGCCTTCCTGATTTGAAATGCTAACAGGATTTTGGGGTTGTTTTTTTAAATCAAAATAAGCTAACAGCTGAGTATTATATGATGTAGTGAATTCATTTTATTTTTATTGAAGAGTAAATTAGTCCCTGTCATGAAGGTCTAGACTGAGCGTCCTGGAAACCAAGAGCCTTTCTTTATCACAGAGAAAGTTTATAATAAAGTTGTGTGCGTGTTGTATTTCTCAACTTGACTTTCCATGTTGCCTTCAGCAGATGTTTTTAATTAACTTAGCTTTCTGTTACAGTGGGTAAATTCCAATTAGGCAGACCATCTTTATATGTGTTTTTTTTTTTTAATGTGAGTGTAAAATATTCACTAATTTTGGATTCCTGGGGCCACATGGAGTCTTGGGGCCATGATTGTGGTTTGGGATACTTCAGTAAGTGACTCCAGCAGCAGAGGAGGAGGGTGAGAGTGCTGGTCAGCAGCACCGGAGCTCGTTTCCAGGACCGCCAACCATTCCCAAACACAGTCATGTTGATGTATAGATGGAGACACTGAGCTGAGCATTAGCTGCTGTGTAACTCTTGGCTCTTTTTAATTTTTGTTAGGTCAAGCTGTGGGTGTTGGCATGAATCCCAACCCTTAATATTTGAACTGAAGGGTATCAGCAGGCCCTGCAGTTCTTAATCCCTTGTGCCTTTCACCCCGCACCTTGGAGGCTCCTGGCTGCTTCCGTAGCGGAGCTTCACAGAGCTCATGGTGTCAGCGGTCCGGCTCTGAGATCTGCTTTGGGGAACTGCTGCACTAAAGGGAATCTGCTCAGAAAGCAGTCTTCATTACGTCACCAAATGAAATCTCAGTAGCATGGTTTTTATCATGTTCGGGGCTGCTGTGCTGTATCCTGTCTTCTCAGTCCTCTTTTTAAAGCACAGACAATTCATTTACAATTTACTCACGTCATATTAGTAATAGAGAATGGAATGACTGGGCACGGGCCAGGCACTGCTGGGTGGTTGTTCTGCCCCGTGCTCTGAACGGGAGGGCGCCGGGGAGCTGCAAGGCAGCCAGCCTTGAAGCACGGGCTTCTACGGTGGTTTTTATTAAGTTAGAATTCAAAAATAGCTGAAAGCCAAACCCACTCCTAGTTCTGATTGGAATCCCATTTTTCTCTAGGGATTGCTGTTGTTTACTAGCTGTATGTTAAAGTTATATTCTAGTGTGTGACTTTTTCCCTGCAGTGGAAAAGGCTTGAGGATGGCAGCGAGCACAGGGCCGAGTTGCGAAGAGCACGGGGAGACCTGCTCAATGCAAATGCTGCCCTCCGCTTCCTAGAGCTCTCCTTGCTGGGCAGGCAGCAGTGAGTATTGAGCAGACCTAAAATTAGAGATGTCCTGGTAACGGTGGGTGTTCCAGATTCGTTCCTTTTCCAGCCTAGCTAATGGAAACTATTACATGTTTAAGCCATGTTTAGGACACGTTACATTTCGATGTGTGCAACATTTAGTTTATATTGTTTTTTGTCAGTTTTGTTTATAAAATCAAAGCACAAGAGTTGGTTGAAGATGATTAAGATTAGGGCTCAAATGTGGCTGCTCCAGATGGTTATTTGTGAGGGTCTCTTCTGTAATTCTAACAAACATCTCTTAAAGATTCTGCTGTGTTACATATTCATAATAAACTATCATGAATGAGTAATTGAATGAATGAAATGAATAATGAAAAAGATAAACTGACAAACTTTATTGTATTTGAAGAGGCTGGTTCATGCAAGGCCCTTGGTTTAAAGAAGTTCTTCACAGGAATGGTGCCTTTTCCTGTACTAGGTAGTAAGCTTGGCTCAGCATGTTTACTGAACCCCTGAGCAGTTGAATACAGATTCCTAACTCTCCTTTCCTGTTACACCACTTGACATTAAGGCTGTTGTCTTTGTCAGTGTTTATATTTCCTGAATAGGAAAGCAGTAATATTCCATGATGAAAAATATGCTGCAGTAGACACTGAGGGATTAGAAATCAATGTAGGTATTGATTTATTCTAAAAAGAGCGGGGAGGGGGAAGAAAAACCCTATGGCAATAAAAAAAAAAAAAACAGTAAGTGGCAGTGGGCAGTGTTCACATCACCAGTTTAAAAAATATATATCTGTGTATTTGTTTTCATCATTGAAAAATGTCTGTGGGGGGGGAAAAAAAAACCTCGGATAGGACCTAAAACTGAATGTTTATAATGACCCCACTATACTGTTCTGTGTTCATGTGTAATTAGATGGTAATATTTTCAGTTGGAATACTAAAACTATCCCTATATGCTTTTATATCAGTTAGAGATGTATGCCACCCTAGTTTTCCAAAAGGAGTGAACAGACATATTCATAGTTGATGCTAATGTTGTATTCACATAGAGTTTTCAGGAGGAAAATGTTTTGTGTGTGTTTGTAGAATTTAACACTTGAAGAACTTGAATGCAAGCTGCAGAAAAACAGCTTTTATTTGTTCAAAAGTCAAACTATTAAGTGTCAAAAAGCCTGTCGCTAGCATCTACTAATATGATATATGAAAGACTAGTAGTGATGTTATTTTTCTTCTTGTTTTGCCACATTTGGGAGCAAGCACCTGTGTGGTCAGGTAAGTAGGAAAAGCGTCTGCGGGCGAATCCGTCACTGCCCTGGTCGATGGAGCTGAGTCCTCGTGGTTGCACATGGCCCCATGATCATGAGACGGGTGGACTGCAATGCTACACGTGAGCAGAGCCCCTTGCAGTTGTGAACTCCGGCTCCGTACCATTTAGCCAGACACTGTGCAGTCTGCACATGGGGAAGATGACTGTCTTTGCAGGAATGACCTCTCCCCTGCTCTTTCCACGTCTCTGCTCAGTATCTTGTGGACAGCAATTGTGTAAATGCAGGAATGGAAGGTTCTTCTCTCCGTTATTACCCCGAACGCTGACGTGCTGCTGTAGAAACAGTATAGGAAGTGCTCAGAAAAGGCACGGGAAGTGGCTCTAGATTGGGTAGCACTGCTGAAGTGACTCATTTGTTAAGGACAGAAGTTCACTGCTGATGGGCAGTATGTCTTTTTTTTTTTTTTTTTAACCACTGACTCTGCTCTTAAAAGAACACTTGAAATAGCAAAATGAGCAAATTGCTTTGCTATATTGGGAGCTGCTACCCTTCCTGGAGGAAAGCTCAGTGACTCAGTGCGTAGCTGGATGGGGCTCCCAGGTGAGTGCACAGGCATACTGGAAAGATGGTTCTTTGCTCGTGCTTCCCTGCTTCAGACACAGCCCAGTTTTCAACCTGGCAGAGATGCTTGGGCATGCCAGAAGCAGGCTTTTATTCTCCTCTTTGGCACAAGTTGCTGGCTTATATTTAAAAGGACTGCTGTGGAGCTTGGAATTTTAATTATTTTGAACCAACTTTTAGATTTGTTGCAATTAAATAAAGTATTTCTCTTCCAGAAAAGACATTTAACTGGCTGTGAGTAATTATACCAGACAGTGTGTGTTCAACTATGCTAAAATCTGCTGTTGCTAGGCTTTGGGTTTTTTTTCCCAAGGTAGCACTAGGAGGAGGAATGGATGAATGATATTGCTCAAATTTTAATTTTGAAAACCTGGCCTCCTTCTGAACTGCATAAGGCATTCAATTCTTTTCAGAGCAAAATGTTGTGATAAAAGGATCATGTTTATATTAAAGATAATATAAATTCCAAAAGTATTTGTCATAGCAATATAGGATGAAGCTGTTGCAAAAAATCATGCAATTCCCTAGTAAAGATTGTAGTTTAAAAACAAACAAACAAACAAACCCTCCAAATAGGGGAAAAATGCATTTGTATTTTACAAACTGATTACACTTAATGAATTGAGAGACCAAAATCAGCTCGTCAACTTTTTATTTATTTATTTTCATTCTAGCTTTCTCCTTACTTCTCTGGATGGAAACCTTTATACAGACTTAAGATGAACCACTGGAATTAGGTGCCATCCCTTGAAGCCCCATCCTGCCGTGTAGGAGAAGCTGCATTGTGAAGGATGACGCAGGTATAGTGTCGAGGATTGCAACAGAATTCATATGTACATGCTCAAGTTTTCTGCCATTTTTCAGTTTCACAAACAGGGTGTTATTGAGAAAGTTAAGAACTTTGTTTAGTGTAATCCTATTTTTATGGTCTTTGAGGTATCAGAAAATCTCCTCAAAGGAACTTTCCTTGATTTCCTTAAGGCCAAATAAGAATTGCGTAACCATCTAATGGCTCTGACAGAACCACGTGTGTGGAAAGCAGTAAGGAAAATATAAGGAAAGAGATGGGTTAAGGATAGATAGGGAATGATAAATTTCTCAAAGTAACGTTGTATATGTTACTACTTTGCTTGTAAATTAATGCTGCTTTATCTATTTATTTATTAATAGCTGAGTGAAACCAGCTCAAGGTCAGAAAGTTACAGAATTAAGAAATGCTTAAGGTACTGTGGTGGGTTTTAAGGGGAGGGAAAAAAATACCCCTTCTCTCTTTCTAAAAGATCACCTGCAGGATGATGTGAAGCTATTGCAGTATTTGCAAAACTGTGTAATGTTTGTTTTCTTGGAGGTAAGTTATTTCCTTACAGTGATTGATTACAGTTGTCAGTTATCAGTGATTATTGATAATTTTCAATTGAAGTGACTGATGGCAATTTCTGCTAGTCACAGGTAATTTTTCATAGTGAATGTGCTGAAAAGCCTTTGATGTATTTTGTAGTAATTCTTGTTCCTCAAGAATAAGAAGCACTTTTGCCAGAGATTTCAAAATAAATATGAAGCTATGTAAGCAAACAGCTTGTCTATATGCTCAACAGAGTGTTCTGAAATTTTATTAATGGAAAAGAGAATTTTGATATTGCCACTGTCTTTTATTCATCAGGCCTCCCATGCCTGGGCTGGCAGCAGAAATTCCGCAGGTTACAAACTCGCTGTTGTTGTGTGAGTATAGCCTGTATGTCACAGACCTTAGTCTTCCCTCCTGTTTCATATGGACTTATAAGTAGTTTGTACATGCAGTATACAAATATGTATAAGTGATTTCCAACTCTGCTCCTACTGAAATGTCATGGTTTATTGACTTGATTATTGCTTATAGTATTAGCAGGCCACATTCTGTGATTGTTAAAAAATTATATACACTTTTCTTCAGGAACACTAGTACTCCTGTTCACCTGTATTTGGGGTCTGGCTACTAAGAATATGTATTCTGGTAAAGCTATTTAAAAATTAAAATGAAGTTGGAAGTATTATCTCTAAAATGTTGCCTTTTTACAATAATATATTTTGTTTTTGCAAAAGACCATCCGGCAGTTATGGTGTGACTCATAGAATGGACATACATTTCCCAGCTGATAATACATTTTATTTACGTCGTTTTCCACACAAGTTAGCATTAAGTGTGCCATTGTAATGTCATCTGATAAGATTACAATGATAAGCAAGGCAATAACGTAGAAGTCACCTATTGAAGCAACAGGTACTTGAGCAGGCCGAAATGATTAAAGATGTGAAATACAGTGAGTCCAAGGATATCTCGGATCAATTTGAGAACTGTTTCTGCAGTTTTGTCATCTCCTTCAACATCAGAGAATTGGGATGGGGGCACAAAAAACACATTGGGGCATGTGGTGCACATGTAAAGCCTGTTGTGTGAGGATGAGTGCGTTCAGTGGGCAGATCTTCTGATCTTCTGAAGTCAAAGCTTTTGCTTTCTATTTCCAGCTTTGATGTTGACTTAACTTTGTTAGGTTTTGAATTTCAGCTTTGTATAGTACTTTCAGGCTTAATATTCAAGTGTTATTTGTGGTTCCACACATGACAAGGTAGGTGCTTTCCAATTGCTTAAGCAATACAGTTTGTGCTTAAAGCCATAATGAAAGGAAACAGTTTACATACGAGCTAGATTTAACTCATGAAAATCTGTAAATGAACAGAATGAGGATGTGTTGGTGAGACTAGGGTGGATAGAGTGCAGTGAGATGGTGACTGTGCAAACAAAAAGATGGTGGAATCACTAAAGTGTTGATACAGATTTTGCTACTTAGTTCTTCATTTGCACTGCTATTTTGACCTGATGATTGCTTCTTCTATTAGCAATAAGCAAAAGAATAATAGAAATAATATAATGTGGAGAAAATCCCCACCTACTTGGTAACCTCTGATCTGTAATGTAAAATCCAGGGTTTACTGAAGACAAGAGATGATTCAGATGGTGAAGGTCTCAAGACAGGTCATCTCCAAAGGGAGAGAAAGGCTGTTATCATATGAGAAGGTTGCCCCTTGGCGCATTATCAGACACCTTAACCATCTGGCTCCATATGGACTTGAAGACTTTTTCTGTCTCCCATCACCTGAGGAGTACGTGGCATTTGTGGCCGCTGGGATCCCGGTTTTCCAGCACTCTTTGCTGAACGGCAGCAGGAGCTAATGGGGAGAATGGGGGGTCCCATTTGTGCCCCCCTCTTTCCCTCCTTCCCCTATAGTAATTTCATGACTGATGGACTTGTTTGCTGTCTGATACCGTTGTCCAGGACAGAGCAGAGCAGTCTGAGTGGGTGGAAGAAGATGATGGAGAAAGACACTGGGAGGAAGAGGCGGACGGTGTCCAGATGTCGCCTGTGGCTTGAACAAGAATGGAGCCTTCATGGCAAACTGCTTTGACAAGTGGTGTGAACATAGAGCTTACTTTCAAAACACAAGGTATTTCTATAGTTGTCAGGCAGTACGTGGCCTCTAATTATTTCCTTATGCTGTTCTTTTAATTTACACTCCTGCTACACTTTGCTTGCAGATCTGCATTATGATGCAAACACACCAGCACTGTAATATTGGAGCCAAGTTTCAAGTCAGAGTTCCTAAATGGGTTTTTGCTGTATCTATCCAAATAGCAAGTCAGACAAAACACGTGCATGCAAACCATTATTTTAACATCTTACTACAGAGCTAAATTAATTAATAAAATACAAGCTTATTGAAACTCAAATCTTGGCAGTTTCTCTGGGTGCAAACTACTGTTTCATAAGCCTATGATACAAGTTTGCTCCTCTGCAATACTAGAATATCAGAATGACTGTCATACTAGAATGCCTATCAGAGTAAAATTCCCAATGTAGACACAGTTCCTGTACAAGGTAAGTGCTATCTGTAAGGGTGTTATTTTGACTGTATTGTCTCCAAGTTTGTATGCGTAGCTACTATGACTGTTTCCAAATAAACTGCATAACAGAATGATAATCTTCATTTCTGCTGTTCAGTGGCCTTGTTTCATCGGAAAACCAGAGCACGTGGTGTTTTTGGACACGGTCTTTCCTAGGTCACAGCTAAGGTACTGGCATCTCAAATGCTTTACATGAAAATGTTTTCCCTTGTAAAGATGGAGATTGGGTCTGTAATTGCAGAAGGGTGTCAGCTCCAACTTGGCAACTTTCAGCCTTATGCCTGGCCTCTGGACGTGGCAGCAGGACGTCCCATGGCTGACACCATACGTGTGTGGAGGAGGAGGAAGAGGAGGAGGAGGAGGGGTTCCTTTCCTCAGCTCTCCAAACAACATCTATCCCAGCGGGCAGAAGAACAAGCTGGGCCTGCAGCCGCTCCCTGCACTTCCTCCCCTTCCTTGAGCCACCTCTCTCGCACCCATCTTCCCCATTCTCTCCACCCCCCTCCCCGGTCTCCTCCCTGCCTCCTTTCAGTGCCCGTCTGCCAATGGGCCCCTCTAGTTGCCTGTGGCAACCAGCTCCAGGAGTGTACCTGCCCGGACGAATACTCTCTCTCTCTCCCCACCATTTCAAGCCCCCTCCCTTGCAGGTTGGGTTCATGCTCTTTTCCTGCTCTGCTCCCTGGGCCCTGGCGAGTTCTACCGTTGCTCTTCTGCTGCCACGGTGCTTGAGAACCTCCCTCCCCGCTCTTCCTCCTGCAAGGCACCCGTGCCAGGCTTGCCCCCCTGGGTGCTGGGGCTGCTCCTGGCTCTGCAGGGGCTGCTGCCAGTGCAACCACCTCCTGCCCTGGCCCTGGTTACAACAGGGTGGTGGGGAGGATGCGGCTGGGGGCGGGGGGCTGCCTCTAGCTCCAGGAGCAGAGGCTGCACCCTGGAAAATGGGGCAGCCTGTGCCCAGGCAGCCATTTTAATGCATCTTGCTTAGCCGTGTTAAAGCTTTGTTTTTATTTACTGTTAGTAGACTTCTACTCAATCTACTAGATGGCTACATGTCCATTAAACGTATCTTGCCTTTTACAGAGGGACTTGAGGGAGGAAACTGGATCCTAACCCTCTCTGGCCAACCTTGCTCACGGGAGAGATACACACCCCCGTCGTTAAGGGCCTCTTTAACTCCTTCTGGGCCCCTCTTTGCTGGATGGGGTAAAATGGGGGGGGGTGTGTCTCATGGATCTAACCGGGCAAGAAACTGTTCCCGCTGCCCTTTCAGCTGCCCCCGGAGCTGCACCACGGACCCGGGACTCCCGCAGCTCCTTCCCGCCGCCCTCCCCCTTGCGCTCCAGCCGCTTCCCTCCCCCCCTCACGTTCCCCCCCCCGGCCGTTGGGTAACTTCTTCTCCGCAGGACCCTCGGCGAGACCCGCCCCGGGGGCGGGCGCTCCGCCCGCTGCCGCCGCGGCCCGTCCCACCACGCGGGAGCCGCGACGCCTCCACGGTCACTTTATTTACAGCGCGCAGCGGCCCGGCCCGACCCCCCCGACGAGAACGCGAGGGGCGGCCGGGCAATAAATAACCGCGCGGCCTCGGCTCAGGCGATGCGGCTGCAGAAGTCGTCGAAGTCGCGCTGCATGAAGCGCTCGCTCTGCATCACATCGTCCTCGGAGGGGAAGTAGGGCTGGCTCTCGTCCTGCGGCGGCCCCGGGGCCGCGGCCCCGGCCGGGGGGCGGGCGGCGGCGCAGTCCATGAGCGCCCCGCGGGCGTTCTCCAGCACGCCCAGGTACGAGTCCATGTCGAGCGGCTCCAGCTCGCAGTCCGAGCCGCCGCTGCTGCTCTCGGTGCCCAGCGAGTCGGAGCGCAGGTGCAGGAGCTGGTACTTCTCGCGCATGAGGAACTGGTTGGTGTTGCGCGGCGCCCGCATGCCCGGCGCCCGCCGCCCCAGCACGTTCACGGGCCGCAGCGA
>VZSG01000212.1:613657-624408 GCA_013398315.1 Nothoprocta pentlandii | reverse complement strand
TTTTTTTTTTTCTTTCTCTTTTTCTTCCTCTTCCTGTTTGGTTGTTGCTGTGGGAAAGAATGGTTCATCAAGTTCCAGAAAACATAACCTTTCCAAATGAAGAAGAGAAGATATTGCAGCTCTGGAAGAATCTTAATTGCTTCCAGGAATGCCTGAGGCAGTCAAAGAACAGACCTAGGTAAGAATCCGATGAAAGCTCCAGCAATTGTTTGTAGCAATTCAGGATTGTGGGGGGTGGAGTTTTTTTGGCCTTCTACTCAGGTTAACTAACTGCTGTTTGCTTTGCAAGTAGCAGCCTTGGCTAACATTGCCATCATATCGGTTGCTATTTATACTTCACGTTAAAAGTCTTAAAAAGTATAGGAACAGCCATAACAAAACCATTTTCCTGTTTGGTAAGTTTATGAAAAGAACTGCAGATGAAAAGGAGCAGCTCTTACCTTTGTTTGTCAACTCTGGAGCAGCAAGCTGGCATTTTGAGCAGTTCAGGAGAAGCAGTGTGTGAAAGTTTTAGTGTTCAGTTTGATTTTTTCATTCTGATAGCTGAGGCAAAGCAAACCACTATACACAGTTCATGCACTTCTACTTAAGGCTTAAGTGGCCTAGCAGTGTTATGGTGAACTTCCATAAAATCTTGCCAGAACTTGCTGGTAGGAACTCCACGGGTTGAAATACTCCTTCTATTCCCACTGCACTTCTGCCAATGTGACACCTGTGCTGACCAATAGAGGAAGAAACTGAGGTTGTCCAAGCAAGATATGAGAAGCACAGTTACACAGATGTACTTAGCATTTTTCAGGATTTGCTGGTTAGTTTTAATTTATGTCTTTCTGCACCTTAGGTTTAACTTCTATGATGGCCCACCGTTTGCTACCGGGCTTCCACACTACGGACATATTCTTGCAGGAACCATTAAAGACATAGTAACCAGATTCGCCCATCAGAGTGGTTTTCATGTCGACAGAAGGTTTGGATGGGATTGCCATGGTTTACCTGTGGTATGTGTGAAAAATAGACCTGCAAATATTTTCTGTTGCTTCCTCTTTCCATTTTGTTACCTGCTCATCAGTCATGTGTCTCTTCTCCTCGCGTGTGCCTTTTCTACTGAAAGGCAAGTTCCGAGTTCTTCACCCACCGTGTTGCTCTGGCTTTTTACTCTTTGTATGTGGTGATATCAGGTGCTTCCTACTGATTATGTCCCCCTACTCACTCTGTTCACTGCTGTAACTTTCTGTTTTACCAATATGCATTTCAAGTAGTGGGTGTTGGAGTGTTTTTTTGATAGTATACCAAGATTTTCCTTTGAAACCTCAGCTTATTTCAGGTGCAATGATCATAAAATCTCAAAAGGATAAAGGAGGCCTTTAGGCTTTGATGTCAGAATGCAGAGAGAGATAAAGGAACTAGAGAAATCCTGAAAGTTTTTGATGATGATGTTGTTGGTTTTTAATGCTCTCAGGAATATGAAATCGACAAAACCTTAGGCATCAAGGGACCAGAGGATGTGGCAAAGATGGGGATTGCCGAATACAATGCCCAGTGCAGAGGAATTGTGATGAGATACTCTAAAGAGTGGGAGGTAAGTAAAATAGCAGTATATGTATCTGGAGTAACTCACAGCAGAACTTCATCTTGTGATCGTGAATAGATTATTTGTTTGTATGTTTATGTGTGTTTCCATGCATTGTGGATTACAAATTAAAATACTGTGAAATACAAGCTGCTAAGAAATTAAAGTTGGCAGATACAGCAAGCAAAATATTAACCAAAATTAACCTTTTAAAACTTTAAGTCAAAAAAGAATTTCTCTATTCTCAAAAACAACTGATTGCTTTGAAATAAGTTTTAGACTATAAATGAAATTCATTTCAGTATCTGGTTTGTGACAGCACAGTAATAAATTCAAGTATTTTTGGGACTGGATTAGGAGAAATTTCTGGTGTTCCTTTTGGAAACGGTGTCTATTTTCTATCTGGAGTGGCTAACAAGCATGTGGATGTTTCTTGGGTGCGTGAAACTTCTCAGTTCTGAGACCAAATGGAATAACCCAACTTCTTGATTCCTATTAATGATTAGTATTATTATTTGGATCCTATTAGTAGAAATCCAGAGTACCTCAAAGGACAGAAGCACAACTGGTGCATCTCAGGAGCTCGTATACTGTATGAGAATGTTGAGACAGAACTCACTTGTTTTGGTCTCCGTTTAGTAGTTTGACTGTCTGGTTGCTGTATATGTAACTATATCGGGACAGGTGCCTCCGGGCTTGGTTATTTGCAGAGCTGACAGTTCCTATAGTTGGAAAATTAGCAAGAGAGAACCACTTGTCCAAGGGAATTGCATAGCTAACTCATTAGTTTTCATATTCAGTGCCAGCGGGCATAAACATAAGCTATCCTTGGATAGGGACAAACACCTGTCAGTTCAGTTCATATCTCTGGGAAGTCAGCAAGGTAGTTTGCCCTGAAATAACTTACATACCTTGTCATAATGTACCAAATTCTCCCAGATTTCCTTGTCTCCAACTTTGATTACGTTTTGGTATAAACCAGATCAGCTTTCCAAGGGAGTTTTAAGCTGAGTTGGTAGGCTGTTCTGTGCTCTGGATTTTGAATACCTTTGACAAGTAGGTATAAAAATAGAAAATAAGACCTTGACGATCACAAGTTTCAGGCTGTTGAACTTCAACTGAGCTCTTAAGAAATTATCTTTGCTCCACTATTTTTATTTAGTAGTGTTGAACGCGTTTGCTTTTTACATGATCTAGATTTTGTTGTATGTTCATGGCTTCCTTTGCTTATTTTTGTCTGTTTAAAGATATTAGTTTGAACTTGTCAGGCTTAAATGTAGATACATTTCAGTGATGTGGGCAAATACTCTTTAAATCAAGCTGTTGTAGTAGAATAAATATTGGAAATGTACCATTCTTTTTTAATATTCCTATGTCTTTTAAGCCACTTTATTTGTTTCTTAACAGTTCAATGTTACTAGGCTAGGACGCTGGATTGACTTTGAAAATGACTATAAAACTCTTTATCCTGAGTTCATGGAATCTGTGTGGTAAGTTAACTTGAATACTTTGCATATGCTTTATCAGATTAGCTAAAAATGCTGAATCTTAAAAATCCTTCGGTTGTTGTCCACATGTGTTTATCAAATGGTGATATGAAATAGGGAAATAGTAGGATATTTTGTTTTTGTTTAGTAAAATGTTGCTAAACTTCTCTTAATCGTGAAATCTTACTGTTCCACATCAGCTTGAAAGCAGTTCTACTGATCTAGTAATGTTTAAGAAATAGTATTACGTTTCTACCTTCTTGTTGCTCTTAGTACTCTTATCTCTCCCTGCCCAAAAAGTTATTATCTAGACAATCAAAATGAAAATCTCCACATGTTCATATAGCTACATCAAGTTTACATCCGTTAGAAGTGTTGGTTTCAATAATCATCTAATGTATTTCTCATAGAGTTTGCTTATTTTTGAATTCCTTTTCTTTTGTTCTTTTAAGATGCTATAGCTTAAATTAATTTCCAGGTAAGTAAGGAAGACAAAACTGCAAATGAAGTTCTTCAGTGACTGTAATCTGGTGACTGTATTGAACTAACAGCTTTCTTGTATTTTGATTCTGTTTCTAGCGGCGGCTGTCATATTATCATGTTTAGACTTGAAATAGTTTAGGCCTCAGACATCAGATAAATCTTATGTTAATATTGTCTTGTTCTGCAGCTATTGTACAGGCCAACACTGCTAGAGAACTTTTTAGTGTCTTATAATGGAGTTGGCTGAAAATGGCCACTTGATGGTGGCTGACTAAAGTATAAGGCAAGTTTTTAGTCTGCTAAATCTTGACTTAGCACAAAACTTCATCCTGTTATGGATAAAAAGCCATAGCATTTTGGCAGGTTCTCTGGCGGTGGTTAGTGCCTTGTAGTACTGAAGTATTAAAGTTGTGCAGTGTTTAGCAGTGATACTTGAGGAATGTCATGGGTTCTCCCTGTCTTTAAAACATTTGGGGTTGATCTTTTTTGATTCTGTAGAACGGGGATATTTGCTTGTTATCTAAATTACTGTCTCTTCCATTGGTTGCCTGTATAGGGTTCTTAAGCCAGCTGATTGCTCCTTGTGTGCTGCAGCAGCAGCAAATTAAATAGCTTCCTGGCACCATCTAGTGTCCCCAGATGTGCATTCTGAACATCGTGGAATTTTTAACGTAGTGGAAAGCTTGTGTAGACGTGGTTCCCTTCCAGATTCTCCTCTGTGATGTTTTCCTAACCTTATCTTTAATTTGTAATTAGTAATAGTAGTAATTAAGTTCACAATTCTTTTTTTTAAAAGCCCTTCATGTGAGCTTGAGAATCACTTTCTGATATTAGGAATGATTTTCATTTTCTTGAACGCTAGGAGTTTTCTGATCCTGAATTCTTCCCCCTTATTGTTTTCCTAATGAACCAGTTCCTATCAAGCAGGTGTCTTTTGGCTTGATTATATTTCTCATTATTATGTTGGCGTGGTTGCCTGAAGGCAGCAGTTAAGATGGTAAAATACAAATGGGTAGTAATTACAAAATGCAAGGAGAGCTCTTTGCGAGGTTATCTGTTTCCTTGGCAGTGGGAAAAATTGAGAGTTCTTGCTTTGAAGTAGGTTAGCATTACCACAAGAGGGAGATGCTGGCTTGGATTTGTATCTTGGTAGCTCCATCTAGTGGTTCTCTTTTCTGAAATTTGCAGTTATGTTTGCAGCTATATATCCACTGTTTCACAGAGTAGTTTCCTTCTGCACTGAGAGTAGGCAGTGTTCTTCAGAAAGCAGTGATACCCTGGAGCTTTTTTTATCTAAGGATATTTTAATTAATGGTCTTCAAAAAGCAAGTAGCATAACTTCACTGTGAATACCGTCAATGTTATGGTCTGCGTTGTTATACTGAGGTGGTAAGCCTCCATTTAAAATGTTGTATTAACTTTGATTACAACTTCTGCAGTTAGTCTGCTGACATGGATGTACTGAAAGATGATGAAGTCATATTTAGTAACCATTGTTTTGTTTCTTCAATAAAAGATGGATTTATAGCTATGTAGATTTAAGTGGATGTGGTTCCTGTTGTAATAACAGAGAGACAATCATTGCTATGTTTTGAGTTTGGGCTCGGGTCAAGCAACCACAGCTTGTCAGTTGTCACCGTGAATACTTTATCATGGTACCTATAAGTTGGGCCTGAAAAATAAGCCACCTTCATTAGAGTGCACAGTTCTGGAAAGCCTCTGGGTTTGCCCCCGCCCCGTGGCAGAACTTGCTGCTGCTGGCGCCTTTTGTACTTTATCCCTCTGAGACAGGTTTCCAATTACGTAACTTGCTCAAGTCAGTGACCGCTCGTAGGAAATTTTGGAATTAATCAGAGGTCCATTGATGAGCTTGAGTAGACTGAATGTCTGCATTTTCGACAGCTCTCTGATCTATAGTGTAGCAGCCGTTCCAATTAAGATACTGTGTGACTTTCCATGACAGCAGCCAGTGCTTATCTTCCTCTATTGCGTCTCAGGCTGCAGATAGATATCAGTGTAATGGTCTGCTTTCATTTCGTGTCTTGAAGATTAGGCGTTCAAAAGTAAAAGACAAGACACTTAAATATAGACCTGACTCTCAAGCACCAAATGACAGCCTGCAGAAAAGTGCTGCTTGCCAGGAGGGGTTTGTTTGCTTAGCAATGAGCCGCTTATCTGGAAAGGGGCATAGAAAAGCACACAGGATGGTTTAAAGCCATAATTGAGGTAAAAAGAAGAATTTTAACACTAGTGATATTTAACAATTTGCCTGTGCATTTTGAAATGACCAGACTCTGCAGAACATGAAATTCAGTCAAATGTTGGCATGGTTATTTAAGGCTTGTTTCTCCCACCTTTTTCTCTAAGGTAGCCATGTGCCACTGGCAGTATACGTCTTATTGAGAGCTTTCACCAAAGGCACTCAGTGTGGGGGTAGATTATCTTTTAGCAGGTCATCAGATGTCCATGTGATGGACAAAACCCTATGTTCTCTGTATCTGACTTTTGCAGTGTTTGCTGCTTAAACTATATTTATTTTTCTGCTACTGCTCACTGTAAGCATCTGTCATTTTAACATACTGTGCTGATAATTTCAAGGAGAGATTAGGATTCAAAGATATTACACGCTGTGCTGAAGATTGCGTAAATAGAATTAAAGGTTGATGCACGAATCTGATCTTGGATGAGAGCTGAGTCGTCTTGTTTGGAGTGCTTAGTTGTGCCCTCTTGTGAAGAAATGCTCTTCATATTGAGCTGTGTGTATACCCTGGACAGGGTAAAACCATACAAAACAGGTCCCTACTTTGCCATTGGTTTACTGAATTTGTAACCCCAAGTGCTCTTCTGTGTTCCTTGTTTGCTTCCAGGTGGGTTTTCAAGCAGCTGTATGACAAAGGCCTGGTGTACAGAGGGGTTAAAGTCATGCCTTTTTCAACTGCATGCAACACTCCACTGTCAAACTTCGAGTCTCATCAGAATTACAAGGTAAGTCACTGTACGTGTGCATTATACATAACTTATTCCTTCTATTTGAGTTTGGAAGACCCTCCTCCTTGATGCTTGGTTGAACATAAGCATCTTTGCACATTCCAAGTTGACAATAAAAATTCCAGATAAATCAACTAATTTTTATTATGTTTGGCTGTTTGTTTGGATCATTTTCTCTCTCCCTCCTTCCTTGTTCTTTTTGATCACTAGTTACAGACATATAATTATAGTTTGCTCTATTCAAGTTAATTGCCGGTGTTTCTTCTGCAGGCTCCTAAGAGGAGCATTGCATTGTTGGGTTTTCATGGTAAATATCTATTAAGAGAGCTGAAGTTGTCCCTTTCTGTGCAGATCTGCAAAGAGGAAGGTCTGTAACAAAGTTGAAGTTTCTTGTGAGGGGATTACCAGGAGTTAGGTTGTGTTTAGTTGTAGCAAAGTGGTATAATAATAGCTCTTCCAAGAATCTTTAATTTAAGTTGTAAATTGTATTAGGTAAGACATTTCCTAAAGGTTGTAAGTATAAAAAATAAAATAGCATGAATTAGAAAATGATCACCAAATAATGAACAACTGGATGCAGCTTCTTATTTCTTGCAGAGTTCTATTAAATTTTGAGAAGACAGATCGTGTGCCTCAGTCTTCAGAAATTTGTGTTAGTGGACAAAAGTTTTGTATCTTTTCCCGACCCCACTCAGGCCTCTGTGCCATAAATCTGCCTTTGTTATGGCAGAAAGTTAGCACAAATCATACATCTGGTCTTCTTCATGTTTTGCCTAGCAAAGGTTAATATGTTTTTAAAACAAATATTGAAATAGACTTGTAGTAGAATGCAGTCCACTGATATAAAAAGCTCTGTATTGCTGTTAGATTCTTGACTTTATTGAATAAACAGTGGTTTTGTGATTTAGAAAAGTGAGACAAAGGTATCTAGATACTTGTGACTGCCTCGAATAGGGATGGCTGAAAACTGCTTTCTTGGCTCATATTTATTAACTAGCAGTTCATATATACTCAAACTACTGAATGTTCTTTAAATCACAAAGCTTGCTTTTTTATGTATCTTTTTTCATGAAATAAAGCTCTCCTTTTAAATCTTTATAAAAATATTTTGATGCTGTTATTCTAGAACTCGTAGAGATATTTACTCTTCTGGTACTTGATGCAGAAATAATCTTTATGTTTGTCAGAGGTGGTCTTTTGGAGAAGAGATATAAGGGTCAGTAAGCTAGTAAGAATGATTCTTGGCAAGGCCATTTTTTTTTTCTGAGCGTAAGGGAGATGTTATTTTTCTAGATATAAAAAGCAGAGTTTGACTTTTGTTTACTGATCATATGGGGAATAAGACAGACATTAGAGGAGCATGTTAAACTGAATTGGGTATCTAAAGTTGAGTAATCTGTGTCAATATCTTCTTACTGAAGAGATGCAGCCTTCAAATTAAGACAAGTGTAACTGTGAAGATTACAAGATAACAAGATAACTGTTAAACAGCCATGTTATTTGGTAGTAAAAAGTGTTTTTTTTGTGATTTGCCGGTTTCTTTTTTCCATCTGGTCAACTTAGTGTTTCAGAAAATGAAGTGCTGTCATATAGTAACTGGTAGGGACAGAATTGCAGTAATGGGTTAATCTTCCCTTGGCATTGAGTGCAGTTCAAGAGTTATGTAATATTTATGTTTTCACTGTTGACTGCACCAGATGTTCACAGAAAATTCCCTCTGGAACAGCCCTTAGCTCAGACATAAATAGCTGCTTGTTCCATGATGCAATTAACTGTTGCATGATGCTGGACTGAAACCAAAGCGCCTTGTACTATGAAATGACAAGGTAACCTATTTGGGTGTTCAGGCTTTACGTATGATAGTTATTTTTGTTAGGCGTTTAAAAAATAACTAGTGAAAATTTATTAATTTGAAGCTTCCACGTTTGCAAAACTAGATTTTCTTTCTAAATCTGACTTTCATAGGATTTGAAATGATTTAATAGGGTTGTACTTGTTTTAAAGGAATTCTTTTTGACTTGTTTGGAGATAAGGTTTTACAGGGTAGCTAATGAAGATCTCCTTCCCAGATACCTTTGCTGTCTTAAATACTGATATATTCTAATTACCCGGACCTTTTATTTTTCCTCGTTAACTATAGTTTCTTACTAAAAGATTGCACTAACAATAGCTTTTTTTTTTTTTTAATACTAACAGAGTGCATCTTTAAGGGATGGCTATTCCTCCTCCTCCCTGGAGGAAAGACAGAAAAAAGCTTTGTGCAGCAGTAGCTGAGAAATTGCTGCTGATTCCTTGTCAGCTTAGGTTATTTTCACTTCTTAAAATGGGATTATAAGAGATACCTGAGGGAAATGGCACCCATTTCTCTGGCTTTTGGATAGCTAATTCCTGAAAATTTCATCGTTAATTGTAACTTTTTAAAAATAAACTGTGGCGCTGTCGGACTGACAGCTTGCAGTGGTATAATGTATGACAGTAACTTAATGAGAAAGCATAAACCAAAGAAATATTAATAGACACAGCAAACTTTTGGGCTCTTTTCTGGTTTATTTCCTTTGACTTTATTCTGTCTTATTTAAGGATGTTCAAGATCCTTCTGTGATTGTGAGCTTTCCTCTGGATGAAGATGAAAGTACATCTCTTGTTGCTTGGACCACAACTCCTTGGACTTTACCTAGTAATCTGGCACTTTGTGTTAATCCAGAATTGCAGTATATAAAATTGAGAGGCAAGTGTTAACCTAAGGTGAATTATAATAAATGCTTTTTTTGGTACCTGTGTTGATGTACTTAGATTTTATTCCTTTTATTTGATGCTAGGTGTACAGGACTTTGCTGGGATTGGATTAGGTATTATTCTGAAGGATGAGATAACCTTGCTGTATGGCAGGGTGTTTTTGTTTTTTCCAACCTGAATTTTTTTAATCTGAGTTTAAGAGCTGTTGCATAAAATAACAAGCAAGAGCAGCTGTTGTAACTATGCCAGAGTCACGATTCTCTTGGTCTCAAAAATAATGTGGCTTTAGCTGTCCCTGACTTGTTTGGGGGTAAAGAAAGGCTGAAGACCCACAAGCAAGTAGGTGCTGTGTGGCAGCTTGGTTAAGTAACTGAGCAGCTTTGTGCTTTTGACACAAGGTGTTTCATGTCTGTCTCCAATTGACAAAGCATGTTTATTCACACCATAATGTAAGTCCCAACTATGTACAGTGATCTCCAGTGCAAGAGTACATAGGCCCAAATGTTATGTCATCACCACTATAAGTGGTGCAACCAGGTGAGCTCTGTCAGGAGATTGTCCAACTCAAGAAATGTATATAGCAGGCCACATGGGGTGCCTCAAAAAAATATACAGGCTTTTTCTTTTATTACTGTTTCAAATAGATTTCCAGGGTTTATAATCCCAGTCTTTTAATTGGCAAAGGAGTGTGTTATGATGTCTTCATTTTCACTTGGGAAAAAGATTTGGTTTTTGTCTTGAAATGCAATCATCTTTGATCCAGTCCTTCTTGATCTGCAAAACAATATGTGTACATAAATATATGTATTCTCTCTCTCACACACACAGACACACGCACACACCTCTTGTGTGAACAGCTGAATATCAAGGCACTCGTTTAGTCTTATGTATCTGTTTAAGCTTAACTTTTTTGAAATGTTTATAGTGAATGCCCATAGGGTTTTTGTTGGGGAAGAAATCCCACATAAACAATACTCACTGATTATTCTATGTAGTGTTATAGCTAATATGATACCATCTTATATGAATTGAAAGATTTTGAAATGATTGCAGATCAGGGTATTAAATTGAGACTTACGCAACTTTATTTATATTTTAGATAATGCCACAGGAAAGATTTACATATTGATGGAAGCCAGACTGATAGCATTGTACAAATCTGACACTGAGTATGAGATACTTGACAGGCAAGTACATAAATTGCGATACATCTGTTAACTTCCCGTATTTCTATAGATAGGAAATGAAATGTTTTTGAGATGGTGCATTTTGCAGTTACCTGAAGATGAGTTGCTATGTGTGGTTATTATTTTTGTTTATATCTTTCAAAAATCTGTAGAAGGAATTGAAATTTACTAGGACAAATTGATCTTTGATGAAGCAAAGCTCCAAATAAAACATAAGGTGGCTTTTTTCTTCAGAAAATGTTCAAATCTGAAAACTGGGTGTGTTATTCCAAATGCAGAATGGCTTTTGAGTTTTTTTTT
>VZSG01000212.1:568550-613028 GCA_013398315.1 Nothoprocta pentlandii | reverse complement strand
AATCCTGAAGCTTCTAGTCCAGCTTTACCAGAAATGTGTTTTATTAACGCCTTATTGATATATTTAATGTAAAATGGTTGCTTGATTGAAAGGCAAGGAATAACCATTGACTCTTACTAGAGATGCATTAGTACGTTACTGCTTTGATCTTCTGAATTGTCAAGTATAGAAATGGGCAAAACCCTTTTAGAAAGTACTCTTATAACCTGCTGAGATAAAATTCTGTTACAGAAGGGGAAAAGGGGAGTAGGAAAAACAGCGTTCTAACCAGTGACTAAGCAATTGGTAAATTGTTAATTTGTGTGTTTTTTCCCTTCAGATTTCCTGGCATTGCTCTTAAAGGCAAGAAATATAAACCACTCTTTGAATATTTTATTAAGGTGAGTTAGGTCAGTTTGCTCTTTAGACGTAGGATACAAATGCAAAGGTAGAAACAAACCTGTGTTTCCTGTTGTTATTACATACATATTTTGTTACATGTGTATATACTTGTATGTGTATATGATAGAAGTGCGCACACATATACGTCTTAAATCATGTTTCTAATAACAAGTCTTATGCTTTAAGGTAACTTTAACTCCTAGTAGCTTTAACTCCAAGTAAAAGGTTAAACAGATTGTGGGCTGTTCTTTTTTTCTCTTTTTCCCCTCTCTTAAATATATCCAGAGTAAGAATTCAATCATGAGCACTAGCATGACTTCAGATTACAGAGCAATTTCCCCAAAACATTAATAAACAGTCACTATTCTTTCAGTTTCTTGTCTGATGAACTTGTCTTCTGTTTAAGTGCACAAATTAAGAGAATGACTTGGCTGTGCACAAGGAAAAACACTGCAAGTGTGTAACTATTACAGAATTAAATGCTGCACAGGATGATATCCATAAATACCAGAAACACTAGCTCTTATTTTGGCAAAAGCCTTTAACTGCTGCATAAATCTAGCCTAGTTAATGATAGCACTGCAGATGATATTCAAATAAGCATAATAAGAGAAGAGGTAGAAAAAATGATGTATTTTAAAATATATATATATATAAAGAAAATTAAATTATTCCAAGACTTTAAATCGAATTGCAGTACTGCTAGCAAAACACCTGGGGATTCGTTCATTTGCAGTCACCTGTGTAGGAAGCAGAACCTGTTATTTCTAGTGAAAGGTCAAACATAACCAAATCAAGTCAGTAAGACTACATATGTAAAGACTGAGAATACATGACTTTTTTTGAATGCTGTAGTGGAGCTGGTTGGCATATTCAACTTTTTCTCAGCATGTATTTTTCATTCTCAAAATATTCTTCTTCAGAAGAAGTCAAATCTAATATTCTCTAACAAATATGATTCAGCTGTCATTGTCTGCAGTAATTCTTGCTGCTTTTTTATTAACTGAGCAACAGAATATAGCTTCTTATTCCTGATTATCTACATACTGAACACTGCAGTTTTTTGGATTAGTTCTTCCTTTTTCTTTCTTCTTTTTTTCCCTTGATACTTATAACATTCTTCTTTGGGAGGTAATAATGGAAATAAACTTTTTTGGTAATTGGAACGTATGGTACACATAAAGAACTCTTAGTATAGAATGCTTGTAGTTTTCTTGATTGTATCCTTGTTTGTGGGAGCCTGTTGATTTGTATTCTGTTAGGCATTGAACCAGGTGTTGTTTCCAGACTTGAGGAGGAGCTGACTCTAGGAGTCTTCCTAGGGTGGTCTTAGGTTTAAATGTAACTGATGCCATTTGAATGATATGGACAACCTGGGTGTCTCAGCTTTGGGAAATAGTTAGATAACATTAGTTTTATCACTCTTCAATATGTGTAATTTATTTCAAATGGAGTTATTGACTCTTGAGGATGGACAATTTTATGTAGCTCCTCTGTGTTCTAAAAACGCATGTTTTTGTGTTACAGTGCAAAGATAACGGTGCTTTTACTGTGGTGGTAGACAATTATGTGAAGGAGGAGGAAGGCACAGGTGTTGTACATCAGGCCCCTTATTTTGGTGCTGTGAGTATAAACTATGCAATTATTCTTTTTGTTCTAAAGTCTTCAATGTTACTATGAACTGTATGTCAGGGTGACAGGGATATTTTTTTAAAAAAAGTAAATATATATATATATATAAAATACAGAATTGAATTTCTGTAGCCATTTCTTTATATATGCTCTTGTCTTTTGTGTGCTAGGTTAGAGATGTTAGTTCTTCTCATATGAGAAGTGAACTCACCACAGTATCTTCTGAATGTCATTGCTCTTAGCTTTTTATAAGCCTTAATTCACTTCTATAAGAAGAAATGACCTGTTGCACTGAGTAAAGCTTCGCTGTGCTGAGTCATAATTCTGGATGATAACTGTGCTTCTGCTCAGCACATTGCTACTCTTCAGAGCTTCAGTTTCAACACTGCATTTGGAATGCCAGAAGAGAGTCTGAGTCTTTTGTACTGAGACTTTATTCCCCCCCAAAAATGAGACCTGCCAATTGCCAGCAGTTGGTGATCCCTGAAGCAGCCGCTCTGTCATTATTTCCAGAAACTGCTGGCATTAATTGCACATTCTTTTTGTATATGTTTATATACATATGTATATATATATGAATGAATATATGAAATACCTGTTTTCTGTGTCATTTTGCTATATTTTTTTCTGAAGGATGAACCTATTTTAATGTTTCATTTCTCTTATCAAGATGCAAACTGATATAAAGAGATGTCCCTGCATAATAGAGCTGTGATAGCTTTTGCCAAATATGAGCTATCTCACAATATCAGGTAGCTTACAATTATTTCAGTTTGAAAGAAATCAAAATGAAAAAGAAAGCTCACAGAACAAGACAAAGCAATAAAAAAAAACAGGCTCTTTGTAAAGTCTTTGCATCTACAGATCATGATGACACTAAAACTCAGCAGCTAGGGCACTTGGTGTAGAGTTTATTTACAATTAACTTACTAAAATTTTAGTAGTTTAGTTTGCATAAAGCCCTATGAGGTGTGAATTCTCTGGGTGTGAGTCAGATATAGTAATGTTGCACTCTTTCCAATGAGTGGGAAAAATACTCTTAATTTGTTAGAAAAGCTCTCAAGTAAACCTTTCTTGTTGCTTTTTATCTTTTCCAAATAGAAAAGATTTGAGTTATTCTTATCAATGAACTCTCATTTCTCATTTGCTTTTGCTTCAGTTACTCTGTGATGATTGTATGTGTGTATAAATCTTTTGAGAAATCTGTGTAATTGTGACAGTCTTACAGAAGTGAATGCTGATTTCTGTCCTGGAAAGAAATGGAATCAGTCTTTTTCACCAGTGGAACTTATCTGTTGTGGGCTTATGTACGTGCCTGAGTGTGTTTCTCACTTGTGTTTACTGAAGCAAACCTTCATTAAAACAAGTGATAGGTTAGTCTAGAAGACTTTTGCTTTGATGTTTGAGCTCTTCAAAAGAAAGGAACTAACCATAGAAAACCAAAGTAGTAGAGCTCTTCATATATCATTGGCCACATCAGCAATGCAAATCAAACACTACCACATCTTGACCCGGGTCCTCTGAAGTAGAAGGTATGTTATTATAGCTTTGCTCAGTTGTCAACATGCCAGGCTTTGATGTCCCCTTTGCTGGCTGCTTCTTCAAAGACTGTTACAGTTCACTGCCAAATCAGGGTTGATATTAGTCCTGTCATCTGGTTTACATTTTAACACTGCAATCTGCGTGCTATATCTCAGTACTAACAGTTGGTGAAAGCTCAACTGAGGACTAGCTTATCTCAGTTCATCTGTTGACTGAAGTAGCTGGTTGACCAAAGGGAGGCTCCATAGGCACCAGGGCTACCCACAGCATCCGAGAAGTAGGAAGGGGTTATGGTCTGCAGGGTAATTGAGCTGAAGTGATTTCAAACTTCTACGTCAAATGCTTTAGCACTTGTGACAGCTAACCTCACTGTCCCTCTAAAGGAGTCTGAGTGGGATGTGGGTCAGCTGGCAACATCTGCCAGCTCTGTCTTGAAGGAGGTGGGAACCACTGGAAACAGTGGAAATTGGGTGGATGAGATCTGGCATGTAATTGAGAACTGCCATTGCTACAACCACAGAGAGGGTCTAGAAACCCTGCTTTGCCATTTGGAAGGACTGAATCGCCATTATTTGTCTGATCTAGGGAAGGAAAATTCTGCTACCGAACCATTTAAGCAGTTGCTTAAATGATCTTGATCAGGCTGGAAAAAATGCTTCAGAGTGCAACTCTGTCAAATAACTGCTGTGTCCTTGTTTTGCAAAAGGTAAATGAGCTCTAAGCATGGAGGAGGCTGACCAGCTGCAGCCAGGTTTGACAGACAAGGTCACAGCAGCTTCCATTTTACATAGCCAAAAGTACAGATTCTGTGCCCAAAGTCTTCCTTCCCTGTCTAGTCAGATCAGCAATTTAAGAACATCTAAAGTTCAAAAAGCCACTGAGCTTGATGCAGACTTTTTTTTTTTTTTTTTTTTTTTTTTTTTTTTTTTTTTTTTTTTTTTTTTTTTTTTTTTTTTTTTTTTTTTTTTTTTTTTTTTTGCCTGGAATAATAGTCATGGAGAATTGTCAGTTACTGTGCAGTAATAGCCTGAAGTTGTTGCCTGCCTGAGTGTGCATCTAGATATCTGCGCAGAGGCAAACACACGTGCGCTCTGCTGTGTTGGGAGAAAATGCATGCACACAGAGAAGAAACTTTCATCACAAATAAAAGTACTATCTTTAAAATCTCTCTTTTCCTATGCGTATTGAGTCGTGATGGCTGAGTATTTTGCTATTCCTGTCTGGTCATTGCATATAATATTTAATATTTAATGTTTAATTTCTCTTTGCAGGCATGGATGTATTAACCAGTGTTTTAGATTTCTATAACTTTATACTTTTCTCTCCTGCAGGATGATTATAGAGTCTGCATGGATTTTAATATCATTCAGAAAGATTCTGTGCCTGTTTGTCCTGTTGATGCATCAGGCTGCTTCACAGCAGAAGTGACTGACTTTGCTGGACAGTATGTGAAGGTTGGTGATTTTGGAGTATTATATGATTATTTAAGATAATGTTTCTATGAGGTAGAAGCTTCTTGTTTGTTTACTTGAATGGCTTTGTCTTCCATATTTCCTTGGTTTTTGAAAAAACAAAATGCCTTTTGATACTTTGTCAGGTTTGTTTATTGCGGTGTTTGACAAATAAGGAATTTGAAACACAAATCTGATAATGAAAGGGAAAAGAAGAGAAATTTCTCTGATTTGTTTCTGTTGTGGTAGAAATTGAAATGTTTTGCTTGGCTCTAAAAGAGTTATAGATGTAGTCTGTAGGCCTGTGTGCACCAGAAGGTACAGATGTCAGGGAAAGGTCTCCAAAGTAATTAAGTTTACACAAGTCTTACTGTACTGGTTAGAGGACAGTCATTTCACTCTAGTTTTGGGAAATGTTGCCTTGTGAATTTACTCGTTATTGAATGCAAGAGTGTCCATGTGAAGGGAGCATCAAAGGAATTCCAAATTATTGCAAACAAAAATCAATAGACAGGAGTGCCTCATGAATTCTGTGCCCTCAACAAGTAAGCTGTTTTTCATTAAGGTTTCCCACTGCTACAGTCAGATTGCAAAGCATATTCATATGCAGTTTACTGAAGGAAGACTTAAAATCTTGTTTTATCAAAAAATTTGTGCATTTTTCTCCCTCTTAGTGTCTTGGAGACATTTGTTCAGAAGGTTGTCTTTTGAGTATTAATGCACAATCTTCATCCCTAGCTCAGAATATCAATGTCTGCAGTAAGTAGGTAGCTATAAAAGGCACAACAACTTCTTAACTGTGGTCACATGTTAGAGGAATATGCTGTTGTGAAGCCTAGATATTAGGTAAGAGACACCTACATGGCTTCTTTTATTGAGTCTTCTCTTTTTTTTTGGACAGGATTTAAGATATTTTTTCATGTGAGTTCTGGTTGGTATTAGTCAGGTGCAGGTAGTCTAGTGCAGGGCCTTTGAAACACAGTGAAGGATAAGATGGGGATTCATGTTATACCAAGTTTTTGGGAGCAAATAATTTCTCTAGTTTGAATGTTTTGTTATGCCACATCTGCAGAAAATGTGTAAATTGTATAGGAGCTTTCTGAGTCTTGTGTGAATGTTAGGCTATTTATAGATACAAGTTTTTGTTTGCTTTTTAATTGTATAGGGAAGACCAATCCTGTAATAGATTTCTGAAACAGTGAAAGATATATTCCAAGGAATCTTCTCCAATGAAATCTTTTTATTCTGTCTTTTTAGGATGCAGATAAGAACATCATTAAATTATTGAAAGAGAAAGGCAGACTGGTTCACAGCAGTAGTTTTAAACACAGCTATCCTTTCTGCTGGAGGTAAGGAGAGAAATGCATATGGCTTTCAGATGAAAGGTTGTAACTCAGTTTCATTGAAAATGTCTATTTTGTCCTTTCCCTTAACTTCCTTCTACTTTTTTTTAAATAAAAAAAAAATTGGATGTACCATGTGTCAAGACCAGTGGCTAAGAAATGCTCTGGTTTTGGACTAAATCCAAATTAATGAAGTTCACTGTAAAAGTCCAGTGAATTTTAGAAAGTCATCAGGTTTAGTTAGCATGCTATGTTTAAAAACTTTTGGGTAAGTTTTAAGAAGTACTTTAAAATCTAGTTTAATTATTACAGTCACTTGAAAGTTTTGATACTTGTCTGATATATTCAGCCCTTGCATTGACAGAGGTAAAAGGTTTTCTCTATACCAATATTTAATGCTACCAGGTGAAGTGCTTTAGCAGTGAGTATTTCTCTTTACTTTATAGCCAGAATAACCTTTACTTGCCTTTCAGGAGTGTGATTGTGGGTTTTTTTTTCCCCCCTCTTCCCCTAAGAGCTATCTAGAGAAGGGAGGGGAAGTGCTCATCAAGTGCTATGTCCTTGGTGAGTTGGTACACGTTTTGATAGATAGTATTCCAAAACCAGGCAAACCAAGCTACTGTTATATTTTTCTTATGTAACAATTCAGATTTACAGTCATGGGCTTTTGAGACAAACCAGTAAGAGAAGTGCTGATTCTGTAGAACATACTTAATCCTGCCACTCTGTTGACATTTTTGTTGATTGATGATAAGTTGCAGGCAGCACCTAGCAGCAAATTATCTGGTGGGAAGAATGGAATAATGGATTCAGCTTGAAAAGCTCATTTCACTGCCATCAGAAATCAAACCATAATTGGAATATGCTAAAAGTAGAAAAGTAGTTCTTGACTTCGAACATCTTTATAAGTTATTTTGATTAATGTAGGAAAACTTTGAAATTAGACTCTGCTCCTTAATGTACTATTGTTCCTGCTTCTCTCTGAAACCAGGCAGTTTTTAAATCCTGGATATTCTTCCTTTTATGCATCATAAATAAGAATGCTTCTTTGCACTATTGCCTTTTTACTGTGATATGTAGTAATTGTCTCAAATTTTAAAATTTAAAGGAAAAGAAACAAACAGCTTGATAGGAACCTGTCAAAGGACAGTTTTCAGTTAGAATTCTCCTTTATTTGGATTGCTGAAAAATCCACGTCTCAAACTAACACATGTGCCTTTGAGGTCATGACAGTCTAAGTGCTCAAATGGTTTAGATAGAAGGCAATATAAGAACCCTAAAGGACAGTCAAGGCAACAGTTGTGGCAGCTGTAGTGTTCATTGCAGCTGTTGTGCATTATTCTATTTAGAAGCAATATTGGAAAGCTCCATTTTTGACACATATGACATTCTGTCCTTTTAAGCCAGTGAAAGCAAAGGAAAGAAGCATTTTTTATAGCATTTGATCCGTATCTTTTTTCTTAAATTACAAGCGAATAGAAAAGGAATAACATGAGAATAATGTGTTAAACGTGTGCAGTACATAAGAAACATGAAAAAAATCAGTGAGGATGTAGTGTTCATTCTTTCCGACTTTTATCTTATGTCATGTATAAAAAGGACCCCCCACCTCCCTGCCCATCCTGCTCCAGGGAGTGTTTTATAGCTCTGTTAAGGGACAGTGAGCTTGCCTAGGTGCTTCGGTTTCTCTGGTTCAATTCTAAAGGATGCACTTGTAAACAAACGGTGCTGCTCCTGTCCTTCACCAAAGCTGGTGCTGGTCCTGAGCTTAAAATTTATCTCTGTGTGTGATAGGATGATACTCTAAAGATGGATGGTATTAAGCATACACTGTAAGGCTGCGTCTCAGAGTAAAGCAGCAAACGTTTTGAAGGTGTTGAAATAAGGTGTTCTTGTTAGACTTTTATCTGTTTTAAAGCCTGTGTCCTTGAATGGTGCTTTTCACTGCATCATCCAGGTGTTTTGCCTGAACTTCTTGTCTCATCTTTCACATATTTATTTGTTCAATGTAAGCTCAGGTTTAACGTAAGATACAGTGCACAGATCCATTACTGTAAGTATTCCTTGAACTCTAGGTAGAAGTACCAGGTCTTACTAGCATATGAAGACTAGTCCTTAGGTTTTGGGATAGAAGATTTTTTTTCAGTGTGCTCCTATTTGAATTTTGTGTGATTATTGTATTACCCAAAGCATAAAAAAATCAAGCAAACAAAAAACCCACAAAAGAATAGTATGGAAGGGAATTACTATGTCTCTTTTTTCTTAATTATTTGTTTTAAATGATTAAGCAACTGTGTATATTTTTAAAAAGCTGGACTACATTTTGTCTGTACTTGAACATCCTCTTTCAGTTTTCACATCAGCATTGCAGCTGAGTGCTGTTGGAGACTTGGCTCTGCTTCTACATCCAGTTTTGTGCTGTTAATAAATTGAGTTGGTCGATCTTGGTCCTTTGTGAAGTATTGAGGCCACACAGATCTCAAGTTAGACAGTTGGGTTGAGGTTGGACTTGGACAATTTTATGGCAGCATTAAGAGTTGTACAGAATCTAACAAAACATTCCGGTATT
This sequence comes from Nothoprocta pentlandii, assembly GCA_013398315.1. Lineage (NCBI taxonomy): Eukaryota > Metazoa > Chordata > Aves > Tinamiformes > Tinamidae > Nothoprocta > Nothoprocta pentlandii. The sequence continues at coordinate 604,110 of VZSG01000212.1, read as the reverse complement.
TCATCAGACAATGTCAAGAATGGGATGTGTAGAGAAAATCAGGAAAACAAGCTTGTGTTATATGTAGTACTCCCCTGGCTTCCAATGATTTTCAAGTAATGGATTTCCTGAGCTAGCATCACCACCACAACTGACTTCAGTAACATAGATGTGTTTGTGGGTATTTTTCCTTTCTTTTTTCCTTTCCTCTTTTTTTCTTTTTAATTCACATTTTGATTTTTAAAAATTTATTTTTATTTTTAATTATGATATATTTGACTGAGGGGATCTGGCAGATCTCCTACTTCCAGGAAATAAATTCCATTTTTTTCTATTTTTCAAGGAACTCATTTAAGGCTCTGAGAAGTGGTTTGATTTATGTCGAATGGGGAAAGCCCTCTTCAATTTAGGTAGAGAGTTTAGGCAGGTATCCATCCCTACCTTGAGGTCTGTCTGGGTAGTTTTTCTGCTGTTCTATATCAATGCAAAACACAACCCAGGAACAGGGATTTCTCATTCAGTTTTTAAAGAAGAATTTCACCTGTCACTCCTCATTAAGAGGTAAGGTATTAAGAACTGGGCAAAATCTCCCCCATTTGGTGAAGTAGTGCCTGGCAGAACAATTATAAGGTAGAATATATTCAGGGAAACCCCATGCTATCTGCCCTTTCTCTCTGCCTTCCCTTAGAGGAAGAGAGTTCTCTGTGGGTGCTCTGGAATGGATCAAATTTAGGGATCAAATGGGTACAGAGTTATTGCCCCAGCATTGTTTTTTGCAACACACTGATTGGACCATGTTCAAGACTGTTGTTATCAGATTTGAATCTCATTGTTCCTAGTAATTCGAAATCTTTTATGTGATGATAATTCATCAGCCTTTAGGACATCTCAAACAAGATACTCAATAAAACTATAACATACTTTTGAAGTACCTTGTAATTTCCAGCAGAATACTTGAAGAATACTTGCAGAAAAAGAGTTTTTATGTAGCAGTTCATCTAAGTGTAATGATTTGTGTAGTAATAGTAATAAATAAAATATTACTTTGTTAACTGTTCAATTTGAAGTATTGTTATATTTAATTCAATCTGTGGAGAAGAGTTTGAGTTGTGCAAAAATGCGTTTTAAAGAACACTTGATAAACATTTTCAGAGCTGTAGGATTTGTTTTGATCTCTTACCCAACACTTTCTCTTACAGGTCAGATACTCCATTAATATACAAAGCTGTGCCAAGTTGGTTTGTGAGAGTGGAGCACATGGTGGAGAAGCTGCTGGAGAATAATGCACAGTGCTACTGGTAATGTCTCTTGCATCTATTTGTTCTTTAAAGAAACAAACAACAGCGACTTTCTCACTGTCAGTGTGCTAATTTGGTATTGTACTTCCATTTGGTCTTTCTGAATCAGTATTATCAGACTGGATCTAGCTCCTAGCTGTGAACAGCCTCTTATCTTAGGCTTCCTGAATGAGCCTCAAAATCTTCTCTCTGCACGAGCCCAGTGCACAAACAGGGTTGTGCCCTCTTCCTTACTTGCTTGTTAGAAGTCATTTTTTACTAGTAAAAAAATTCCATCAAAAATACATATTAGTGTGTAATTAAGGTTGGCTTCGTACTGGTAATTTGCAATGAAATACGTTGCAAGATACGTTGCAAGGTACTAGTAATTTGCAATGAAATACGTTGCAAAAGTATCTTCAAATCATGTGATACATGAGGCCAGTTCAGTCATCTAAACTCTGGGTACTTAGGGTTTTAAATTAAACAAATTTTTAGACAAACTTTTTTAGTTATCTTGTTCTTACAGGATAAGGTTGATACTTTAGTAGGTGCATCTGAATTAAAACAACCTCCTCTTATTTTGAAACATGTAAATTCATTTTCAGTGGTTTGGTTAAAAATACACTACAAGTGGAATAAAAATCTCCACATGCGTAGAAGGAAAAATATTTGTGTGAAACATTCAAGAAGAAATAGAGAACAAATAGTCATAAATTATTTAAAAGCATTAAATTAGATATAAGAAAGAGGGAACTATTAGAGATTGAAACCATTTGGAGATTTGGTGGTGGGGTCTGTGTGCTACTAGTGCACCACAAATTTGTCTTTTTCACCTACGTAACTTTTGCTTTTCTCCAGCTTGTCCTGTTACCTTCTCTCCCCTTCCTGCCAAATTAGTCTGTGCGTGAGCAGTTGAGATGGTAAAAACCGTGGAGGTCTTTGCTCAGCGGCATTGTGTGCCTTGCTGTCGTTTGTCCTTTCGCTGCAAGGACTGCAGCAGTCAGCACTCTGCTGCTCTGTGCCTTTGACTTGCAGCCGTGGTTGTGTTCAAGAAGGTGACTCAACTTGTAGTGAGCAATTACAGATTATGTTGTGTTTCTTGGTGGACAATGCTTGGCAATTAAGTTCTCCATGAGCAGCTTCTGCGTAACTGCTTACCTTGTACGAGTGCTGTAAATGCTGCGATATATGGGAAAAGTTTAGTGATCCATGTATAGGCTGTTCAAAAATGTTGCAAAGCTCTCTTGGTAATTTGCAATAAGCACATGCTTGAGGTGAAAGAAGACTTTATAGATTACTAAGTGTTGCTTTCAGGTTTCCATAACAGAACATACTGTCATGCTACTTTCGGGGAAAAATAAGCTGGAGAGGGGGTGAAAGTGTTTGTTCTTAGCTTTAATTAGCTTCCTCAAGATGCTTTTACCAATTTGACGACTGACAGTAGATGTGCATACTTAATTTTCACATGAACGTAAGAAAAATGTAATGACCCAATGAGGAAAAGAAAAATTCTGAATAGTTAAGCTAGTTCTGCTTTTCCAGAGACAAATTTTCAAGAAGAAACTGTCAAGAATGACCTCTACTCATCCAGAAGATACTCATAAGAATTCATAAGTTGCTTCATTTCATATTTGGGCCATATGTGGGTGTTGATCTGTGGCGTTACAGCTGGAACCACATGTGAGAGCTGTCATTGTAAAGATTAGGTGAGAGAACAGCATCGTTAGGGTTAGTATACCCTGATGATTATATTTATTGGTAATATTCAGCGTTCCTAAGATTAAAGCCCCGTTATCTTTCAAGCAGCTGCGTTGCAAGCTAGTACTGTAACTAAAAGTAAAACTGCTTCCTTGAGAATTCCTGTAAAATAATATCCTGTTCTATCAGGAATCCTGTTTTAGGAGAGATGGCCACAAATAGAGAAATTTCATCATCAAATTTTTAACAACAATGTATTGGTACATTTTTCCATTGTGTGAATTCATAGTAGCGGTTCAAATCCTTGGTGGCTTTTGCTTAAAGATGGCTTTAAAAAAAACAGGGCTTTTAAGGAAGAATTGTTTTTCTAAGGGTCTCTTTCCATGTTCCTCACTGTTACTAGTCTTGTTTAGGGTATAACTACTTAAGCTTAGCAGTCCTTAATATCAGTTTATTTAGATCTCTGGGACTCCATTCTTCCCCAAACTTGCTTTTTTTGTTTGTTTTTGATGAGCCTTGATCTCTTGAAGTGTCACAGGAGTAATACCTAGTTTCTAAAAACAATTACTTTTGGACTCTCTGGGGCTTCAGCATGTCCTGAAGGAGCAGAAAAGGGGGATAAGTGCTTTTCAGGCTATATTAGTCTTTGTAAAATGAGCTTGACTGTGTTGCTTTCTTATTATCTGGAATGACTGATAGGTAGATTGTCCCTTAAGAATAGCTCTGCTCTTTTTAGATGTTTTTTAATGAAATAGATTAAACTTAGTTGGCCAAGCTTTGTAACTTTATTGCATTTTTAATTAGTTTTTTTAATGAATTAACATGCTGCTAATAGATTTTGAGTGTTCATGGCTTTAAAACCAGCAGCTGTATCTTCATTTTTCAAAATGAATTTAGCTATAGCTCATACAGATGGCTACATGAAATAGTGATGTGGCAGTATCTTTCTACCATAGGTTTCTGCAGCAATATAGGACCAATTTATTATTGGTATGGAGTTCAGAGTTTGTATAAGGAGTAAGTGAAAAACTTGTGTAATTTCTACATATGTTTGTAAATTATTTTAAGATACTCATAGGTTGAATTCTTTTTGTGTATGTCCTGTAGACTGTCTTGTATTTAAATTTGAGTGAAGCGCACTCGCTCTTGAGAGGGGGAAAAAAAACAGTTTTAATTGCATTTTATGTGAAATTTTATGGTTATTTTTATTCTTTAAATGACCCTGAAATTGTCCTTATTCTCTTTGAATTGCTGACACTTCCTGCCCAGCTCCGACGCATGAATTTGAGCTGGGTGCTCTGGGCAGTCACTGGGTGGCAGCATTTCATGAGGAAAAGTGCAAAGCAGGTGCTGTAGCGTGAGGCATGCAAAAAGGTTGCTGCAGGGAGAGCCTCATGTTTGTCTGAGTGCAGCGCAAGGCACAGGGATTGATTGCTGTCTGTTCCCAGGCTGGTTGAGGACTGGAAATGTTAAGGTTTGTGGCAGGTATTTGCGCAGCCAGGGTTCTCCTGCAGCCTGGTGGTGCTGTTGCCTCTCAAAGGCTCTTTGCAGTAGTGGTGATTCGAGATGTCCTTTCATGACATCTGAGCAGTGGCCACCACCAGCTTGCTGCTATCAAGCAGGGTATTACTTGAACCCTGTCAATTCTCTCAGCAGTTATAATAAATTCTGTGTTCTTAGGCAACTCCCGAGCTGTGTTTGCAGTATGTTGAATGTCTGCCTCCTTTGTAGCATGGCAAATACGTTTATGTAAGCAGGTTGAAATGAATCCTAAGTGGTAGTATTGTGTAAAGGCTTTTTGTAAACATAAATATTCCATATGATTCTAAAAAAAAAAAAAAAACTAATCAGGAAGAATAGAGTGAAAACTCTATTTAGCATGGATTTCAGAGTGCAGGTGGGTTTGCCATTGTTGCTGAGATGAAGAATTTTAATAGCAATTAGCATTGGTAGCTGAGCCCTACAGATAAAGGGGGCATGGGGATAGGTGTATCCCAAACGTGGAGGTCGGGGCATCGTTTGCTGCGGAGCCGCCGCCGCTGCAGCGGGATGCACGGTGCTGCAGTCCGCAGCAGCACTGCGGGTGCGCGCTGACGGCCTCGTTGCCATGGGGACCGAGAGGAAAGAGCGAAGAGAAGCGCCACGGCGCCGGCTCCATTGGAAGTGCTGCTCGCGCAGGAGTGGGAGACGTTGCACTGGGGAGGCAGCCCTGCCTGGCGTGGTGCCTGTTGGGCTGCCCCTTGCAGAAACCACCTGGCCCTGGGCAGGAGAGGAGGGTGCTGCTGCACTGGGTGGGGACTGTGTCCTTCCTCACCCTCACACCTCTGCTGTCCCCTGCCCGCTCCACCCCAGGGCAGTTAATTAGGTCCCCTGTTTACAGTGACACTAAATAAAGTGTCTAAAGGGCACGAGTAGTTGTCTGTTTTCTCTCTTGGAATTCAAAAACATTAGAAATCAATTTGAGGGCGTATTGAAGGAGGCTTGTTATTAGAGGAAATTATCACAATGGAGTTTAAACTTTCAATCTTCCAAGGATTGGTTAATGTTTGAGAAGAAAGGAAAACAATTGACTTAAAAAAAAAAAAAAAAAAAAATCTTAACAGGTGGTATGCTATGATTTCAGAGAGCTTGGTGCACATTTAGTTGAGTGACTTGGGATGATTATTTAATCAGTATTGTTCTGATGTTACAACTCAGTTACATCCTGGAAGAATAACCTCCTCTTTTCCAGATATATAAATGGTTTCTGGTTTCAGGAATCACTTAAAGAGGAGGAGAATTTGAGGTCGACCTCAGATTGACACATGTCAAATGTTGGATGCTAATCTTGCATTTGAGTTCCTGATTTACACTCTTGAGGGTAGTATTTTGTTTAATTGGCCATATGGTCTAACTCTTGTGTTACTATTTCTCAAATATCTTGTAAACTAAGAGCTTTGGAGAAGATTCATGTCACAGGAACCAATCAGTGCAATTAGCTGATAAGGGGAATACTGTAGAGTGGGAACGAATCAGACTCCCTGTTGTATAAAATCTCAATCAGCTTGTAGTTCAATTGACTGATAAAACGTGAGGTTTTTGCTACGGCAATATTTGATGAGTGTTTCCTTCAGTACTGGTGTTAGTGCTCCCAGAATGGAGGGACAATATTGCTGTGAGGAGCGTTCCTGTCTCCCGTGAGCAGAGGGACGTGCTCCAGCTCGGAGTCACGCAGAGCGTGTTGGAGCTTGGCAATGGGATAACAGCCAGAGGTGGATATTTCCAATTGATATGAATGCTAGAGAAACACTCATGTACTGAATACGTACAGAAAAGGAGCAGACGTTCTTTTTAGCAATTTTTCCTTCTGGTTTATGTAAGGATTTTGTTTATTATGTTCTGCCTGTTTCTTTTAGGGAGAGAAGAATCCAAAAGGAACTATAGCCTGTCTAGCCAGTGTTGTTCCCGTGGTATAGGTAGCAGTGAGAACTAACTGGGTCAGCAGCAGTGGTAACTTGCCACTAGTCACACAGATTCCTGCTTTGGGAATTGAGGATGATCCCTCGTGCTATTTTCAAATGTCTGCTTTGCTTGCGTGACTTGGATTCTCTGTAGCAGGCAGACTTGGAAGATGAGAAAAGAGGTTTATCTGTTTTAGCTGGCTGGCTGGGAGACTTTGTTTAAAGGGCTGGATTTTTTTCCCTCCTTTCTGTTTTCTTTGCTTATCAAATGGAATTCTCATTTTAGATTGTTAATTTTTGCAAAAGTGGTAGGAGAAGCTAAGGAAAAAAAATGCCTAATGAAATGGGTATTTGTTTTGCACAACACTTAGTTTTGCTAGATTTTGTACAACACTAAAATCTACCCCCCACAAATGGGAACAACCGGACAAAAATGGATGTACAAATTTGGAGCAGATGATGAATATTTATCAGTTGTAACTTGCCGAGATAGGGTTTTGTGATTGAGAGAACTTCTAAATTTCTGAAATGTCTGTATCTTGGACTTTGTTTGGTGCAATACTTTGGATAGCAACATACTAGAAAAGCCTGTTATTCCCCACCATTCCAAAGATGTGAATCAAGAGTCTGCAGACCTGCTGAGACAGCAGTCTCCTTAACCTTGCTAAATGTCTGAGAAGGAATATGAAATCCTATCTGTCACTTTGCAGAGGAATTTGAAGGTCAAAAATAACATAAGTTGTAGGGCAATTGGGAAATAAATACAAAGTAAAACGCTGTGTGAGACAGCACCATTTTAGGGGCTCTAGCAGGTTGAAGCGAGTGATTTGATTGCAGTTGCAAACACTCAGAGATATTTGACCAGGTGGAAACCTCATGAAAGGCCAAGCTGCAGCCTCAGCATCGTGAGCAGTGGGCTGCCCCATGCTGAGCGTGGCACTAGGCCCCTGCTTGTCACCCCAAGCTTAGATGCAGTGGAGTCATCAGCCTGCAACCAAAATCTGTGCTTTTCAGCTGAAGGATGTTTGTGACAAATACCTGGTGAAAAAGAATGTTTTAGTGTATGTTAAATCACTTTTTTTTCCTATGTCTTTGTATTGTAAGTATAAATAATTATCCGGATAGTATTTGTAAGGGGTTAGTTTCATTTTTTAAAGGGTATAGCGATGGCAGGGTGGTTTGTTTTGGGGGGGGATTTCCTTCTGTTTTGATGCACAGAGGTCAGTGTTTTCGGATGCAGTGTGCAGCCTTTCATTTTAGAACAACTGTTTTAGCTTTGGGCTTTGATAAGTAGTTTAACACAGCCTGAAATTTCCTGAAAGCTAGGCAACAGCATCCCGACTGATTCATAGCTTCATCACAGTCTCATCAAAGTCACAACTCTGCAGTGTACATGCAAATACAGATGGAAAATTGATGGGGAATTACGTCAGACTGTGGACTGATGGATTAGATGGGATGTAGAATAGTCTCAGAATGAGGCCAACTTTCTTTAGTTAAAGCATGGGAGAAAAGGGAACCTGAAGGCAACTTGTAAGGAAGCAGCTTTCCTCAGACTGTGGGAGCTGTGGGTTGGTGGGTTTTTTGTTTTTTGTTTTGTTTTTTTTTTTTTTGTTTTAATTCTAAGAAATTGTTGTTGCTTTATGTTTTACTGAAAACCGGCAGCAGGGTCAGCGTTTCACCAGAAGAGGTAAATTATAGGCTTTTGTAGCTCAGAAGGAGAGAGAGATCTTACTGCTTCCATTTTCATGGTTAATGTCCATTTTGGGGATAAATTAATTTTTCATGCATGTTTTGAGGAGGCAGAGTCAAAACTCCCAGCATTTTAATGTCATTGGAGAATTGTTTCAGCCTCTAGCTATGTTAAATGGGACTAATAATTTCAGCTAATCAGTGTCTAACAACTTCTGAAAAATGGAAACTAGTTTAGGAGTGATGTAAAGGGAAGTTTTCCATATTAGTGGAATGTTAGTTGTGCTCATGTGCTTAAAACGGTTTCTGCTGGTGTTTGGAGAGAGGGTCTCTCAATGTCAGCAAGGGAAGGTAACAGTAAGGAGTCATGTAAAACAAATTGTGAAAATCTGTGTATATCTGAATTTCAAAGCAGAAGTACTGATGTCATGTAAAATATTAGTTTGAATTTGTTTAAAATCATCGTAAGTTTGCTTAAAGGCATTGTATCTTATTTTCATTAAATGTTGCAGAAGATAAATTTGAAGTTTAAACAGTTCTAGAAATAACTGGTAAAGTTGGGGAACTTAAGAATGAAATTTCATGTTTTTTAATAATCCTTTACTAGTAGATTTTTGCTCATATGAAACAACCTGGCATCATGAAGCTTTTAGACCTCCACATGGCATCATGATGGGTGAAGCTTCAGAGACAATAGAAATCTCCCAACAGTAGATTTTTGAGAGGCACTCACAATTCTTGTTGATAAATGTAAAAAGCTGCAAGTCAGAAACAATAAGCACTGTGAGAGGTACATGCCAGAATCTCTGTGCAAGTGTCATCTTCTCTCTTGCCTCAAGTAATTGCTATTCAGTATTTCTGGAAGATGAAATGTGAAGCATAGTTATAATCCATTTGTTGAGAGGATCAGTTGTTTTCTGTGCACATCTTTATAACAAATAGGTTGAGAAGAAGCTTTCATTCTGAAAGCCCGATAAAAATGTTGGCCTTTCTGTGGATAACCAAAATTCTTGGCTTCATGTTTCTTGCTTACCTGCCTGTGGCGATGCTGAAAATATAAAGCTAGGTTTAGAATGGAAAAGCTTGTTTACACCGTGTGTAATAGTTTGTGTATTAGACAAAACATCATGAAGACTCTGTTATTTGTAACAGTCTCTGGATTTGAATTTTCTGAATTCTTGTGTAATTATTATCATGTTACTAAATTTTATTTAGACCTTTATCTGAGCACCTAATTTAATTGAACCAATACAAATAAAAGATTTTCTTTAAGCATGTCTATATCATATATCCCATCTTCCATATATGCAAAAACTCTTAACATTCATGGCATCTTGAAAGAGCTCTGGATCCCATTTGTGATATTATGTATCTGGATATATAGTTGAGGGTGATAAATGTGTACATTTATCACTAGTGGTTTGAGGAGCCTATGTACAATCACTGCAGGTACAGTTCTCAAAAATAACATAGACCTACTTTCAAGAAAAACACCATTATCTAAATTTTCAAGAGCAACACATCAAAATGAAAAATATTAGCGCCAAAATAACACAAGTACTTCTGGAAAAAATATGCAAGTCTAATTTCCTTTGTATTGTTGTTAACTGTTCATTCATAGCTTTTATGCCCCTGTGACACTCTCCTAATATACCCCAGCTTCAGTGGAGCTCTGTGGCTAAGCTGGGGTTGAGAGTGTCACAGTGCCCTGATGGGCCTCACTTAATGAATCCTTGTAATAAGCATTGAACTCCCCACCGTTGCTTCCTGTGAGCCACTGATTCGTTTCAATGAGGTCTGTTTAAATACATCTTTAGTCAGGAAGAGGATCTGCTGTTGACCTCGTCCCATTGCTTCTCATCTAGCACATAATCATTGTGTAGGCAATTGAATACTTGTTTTCATCATAAGAGAAAATAAATAATCCCTTGTTAATCAAGTCATCAGGTCTCATAGCATGTCGAAGAAACTTGCTAGACTGCAATGTTATCTTTGAGCTCCAAGACACTTTCGTAGGCTGAATATTTGTTATTAACACCTCTCGGGACGCACTAGTTGTCAAAAAGAGTCTTTTAAAATTTTTTTTCAGTAAACACTGACACTGGCTAGGTAATCATGGTTACTTTAACTGAGAATTAAAAATGGAGTTGAAATAGGAAAAAAGAGAAGAAGGAAATTAAAAAAAAAAAGACATTTTTGCAAAATATATCAAACTGGGTTTTCTCGTACCAAAATCTAAGAGCATTGTAAAGATACGTAGGTAATCCCTGTATACGATGCAAAGCATTTCTACCATGCAAGACTTCTGCAACTTTTGTAACGTGACTCCAGGTCAGAGTTAGTAATTGCTGCTTTTTGTGTGTGTAAACTAAAAGGGTAGTGTTATTATCTACTTTTAGTCATAATCTTCCAATTTTGGACTATTACAAAGATCTGTGGACATTATTTCCTTTTTAATGGTTCTGTTTTAATGTTAGATGCTTCTTTACTGCTTTGGAGTAAACTGAACATGGTATTCTTCACTTCTTTCCATAGCTTAATGAAAGATCAAAAAAAAGCAGAAAAAATATTTTTGCCTCTCTTGTAACTAATTAAGTAGCAAATAGACTGCTTTGTAACAGCCCATACATTAACTTGACTGTGTCTCAATTTGCGCAACATTCAGTAATTGCAATGTCTAAGAAATTAAATATAAATATTGTTGTTATTTTTCCTTTAGATCAGATGCGGTGAATAAAGAATACTTTACTTATTTCCCTAATAGGGTTCCAGATTTTGTGAGGGAAAAGCGTTTCGGGAACTGGCTTAAAGATGCACGAGACTGGGCTATATCTAGGAACCGCTTCTGGGGAACACCCATTCCTCTGTGGGTCAGTGATGATTTCGAAGAGGTGAGAGCGCAAAAACTTGCAGCTGATAGAAAAACTTCTCTGAATTATGAATTGTGTGCTTAGTTTGATAGACTGTTGTTGCATCCTTTGGCTTTTGCAGTCTTCCATGCCTACTAGTAAATCTTGATTGTATGTATGTATCTATACTAAGTGATTAGATCTGTGTATCAGTGTGTGCATGTGTGCACTTGGGCACCCTTTCCTCACTTGTGTTCAGAAATTGCATGCTATTTTTCTTTCTTAATTTAACATTACAATTTATATGATATTTCCTGGATGAATCTGCACTAATTGGGAAACTAATGGAATTAAAGACATGGAAGAGATTTGTTATCAGTCCTCCCAGTGTCATTTTGAAATGCCGATGCTCGCTTATTTAGAGCCAAACAAATTGCTGAAGACATGATAAAAGCCAGTCAATGAAAATATATAGTAGTAGAATTACAAGTGTGAGTGTCAAACTTTCCAATGTGAGTCTAGTAGAATTAGGAGGATATATACTTGTAATGGTACAAATTTGGTGAGTTTAGTTGCTTGTCTCTTGCAGTTGGAAGCATAAAACTAATTGCACAAATGAATACATTAACAGTTTTGGTGACTACTGTTTTCAGAGCTTCCAAATATTGATTTTTTCAGGCTTTCTCATGGTAAAATGGGACTTCTTGCTATGTGGATTAGTTCACTTGGCACATGTGAGAAGTCTTCATGCTGGAAAGAGGGAGCGGTGAGCTGAGCTAGTGCAGGCAGCAGATCTGTACAAATTTGCTTTTTTCTGCTCTGCACTTGGTTTTTGTGTACATGCTTACAAATGTATGTATTTAAGTCTAGCAGAGAAATTCATCGTTGCCTCGACAGACTTTTCAATATCCTCAGATAAACTTTGAAAAATATCTTATGAGAAATGTTGAACCTACTTTTTTTTTTTCCTTTTTTTTTGTGTGTGTGTGTGTGTGAGTACATTTAACTGTTCCCCTGTCAGATCTGCATGGCAAAAGCCAGTTAGTTATTTCCAAGGCAACTCTAAATCGGAGCGATAGCATGTGGGATCAGCCCTCCGCTGTCTGGATCAGTTTTGCAGCTCGTGGATCGTGACTCCTGCTTGATGAGAGAGGGCTTCAGGGCTCTGGAGTGTTAAGCTTGATTAAGACTTAAAGCAACTATAGGAGGCTTTGCTTTTCTCCTTCTCTCCTACGTACAGCTTTAGAACTGTGTGCTTCATCAACATGACATGACGTCAATGCAAATCTGTTGCCAAACTTTATTGCTGTTTTGCTAGATAGTGTGTTGCTGCAATAAGAGAAATCTGTGGATTTTTAAAATCAACTCCTTTCCTAAATGTGATTTTTTTTAATATTAGCTTTAAATTAACCTTTAATAAGATGTCATTAATTAGAGCAGTCTAGTGTACCTGAGTGACTACTGACTGACTTCTAGTCAGTTGAGTTATTTAGCATCAGATAAAGATAAAGCTGGGATCTGAAACTCCTATATCTATAGAAAAGGCAGGATCATGTTATTTTCAGAGCTAGCAGTTTGTGGTTTGTTTTCAAAATAAGCAGACAAAATCTTTGTTACTTGCTAACAATTTTTCTTCCAATTCTCCAGTTAATGTAACATGAATTGTATTAATTCCAGGGCAGTGGTCTCTAACTTGATGCTTGCTGTTTTGTCATATTGCACACGAGATCTATGTTGATTTTTCAGTTGTGTTGCAAGGTATTGCTAGACATATGGTCTCCTTGATGTTCAGAAAAAGAAAGAAAAGCTATGGAAAAGAATTTGCAAAGTATGCAAATTAATGACTAAATTTCTCAAATATCTCTTTCAGGTAGTTTGTATTGGATCCATGGCAGAATTGGAAGAGCTGACAGGAATGAAAGTCACTGATATTCATCGAGAAAGGTCAGTGACAGGAACTGTGAGCCCATTGTTAAAAATACATAAACAGGAGTAAGAAGTCTTGAGTTATGTTCAAACCCTTGAAAACCAATTTAGGGATAATAGAAGGGTGATAGGATAATTTTTATAATTAAAAATGTATAAACTTTCCCTTTCTTATGTCTTAGGCATGGTCTAAATGTATCTGTAGAATAGCTTTGAATTATAAGAAATGTTGAAAGTAATTCTTCCTCTTGTAAGAATTACTAAGATTAAAAACAATTTCCATCTTACTTAATATGTGGTGGTGCTGATTTTGGTGCTGATTCTGATTTAGAACTTACCTGTCATCTTCTTTGTCGTAGTATTGATCATCTATTTATCCCTTCACGCTGTGGCAAGGGCTCCTTGCATCGTGTCCCAGAAGTTTTTGATTGCTGGTTCGAGAGTGGAAGCATGCCTTACGCGCAGGTCCATTATCCATTTGAAAACAAAAAGGAGCTTGAAGATGCCTTCCCTGCTGATTTCATTGCTGAAGGCATTGACCAAACCCGAGGATGGTAATTTCCTTCACATATTTTTGTCCTTACTGTGTCTGGTTGATGCATTAATCGTGCACAATGAAGGGTGATTCCTCCAGCCCCAGTTCAAAAAAAAAAAAAAAAAAGATGAGCAAAGTTTTTGTAGGAAGACCTTCTGGTCTGCCAGCAAATGGACTCATAAGCCTTCTGGACAGGGTGTTCTAGGTGAACATCACCTGTTCTGTAATTTTGTGAAGCAGAGCAGCAATTGAATCAATTGAAATGGAAGCTGACATTTCAAGAACTCAACATTTCAAGCTAGTATATACACTAGTAATTCTCATCTGCCTGACTGAATTTGAGTTTTGGTTTATATCAGTGGGGAGAAGTCAACTTTAAGTCAAACATTGTGTTAGTGGTATCTTGTTATAGCTTATAAAAACATTTTTTTAACTTTAAACTTGCTTCTAAGTTCTGAATTGCTCACTGATTCCTCTATGGACAAATGCTTTTTGATCACTGGCCATTTTTGTTTAATTTCAGATGTTTTCTGGATAATCTTCTCCTTTACCTATACATAGTGTGTGTCTGTGTATACACCTGTGTATAGAATGACATAAAACTACTTTTAGAGTTCTGGGATTTGTTTTATTTTTGAAGTTTGTAGGGTTGGCTGTGATGACAGACATTTTCAAGATTAATTTGTGGTTTTTTTTCTGGTTTTGGTGGGTTATTTTCAAACAACTTATGTTTCTATCAGGTAACTTGAATTATTAATGTGAAGTAAACTAAATTCCTGTAACACGTAGTTGGCATCCCTTCCCCAGCCCCATTTCTGCCAAATAGTGATTTGGTAGAATAACAAAACAGTAAGTTTTGTGCTTTTGCCTGTTGGTGAAATGAGAGTAAGCTTTGTCTGTACTCTCAAAGCTAGCCAACTTGAGCAATAATCTGAGCAGGAGTTGAGCCACAATGCTAAGGTAAGTTTCATGAATGTAGTAAAAGGCATCTTCATTTTGTGGCACCACTTGTGATTGGAAAAAAGTCTAGCCCATCAAATCCATGAAGTTACATGTGCAAGTTTGACAGTTAGGAAAACCTTTCAGTCTGTTTGAGTTAGACACAGACTCCTCGTGGCCACTTTTTCAGACTACAGCTGCATCGTGGCTTTCTGTACAGTGCTATGTATAATGTTCATGGTGCATGTCCAACTTGGTACTGGAGAATTAGGACATCCTGGTAAACCTGCTGTAAAATCTTCTGTGACTTCTATTATTACAGTGACAAAATACTCTGCTTCTTGTATGAGTTTGGATTTTACTTGTATTTTCTTTTATGTTTTTCTAAAATTAGTCTTTATAAAGCCGCCTGTTTGCATTGATCTTGGATTTTGTGCTTCCAACCAACAATACTGCAGTTCTTGCTGTAGTAGCTTTCAGCCCCAGTGGGGGTGAGCAGCCTTTGGATCCTGCTGGCTTCAATTCTAGCTGTAGGGAGGTGTTTTAATCACAGTTTCATGCTTGCTGCTTTTCAGGGAGGGCTGTATCCAGTATATTGAGTGACATCTGTGTTTCTTCATTTAGCTTCTTAGGTTTTTCTTTAATGTTGCATTCACATGTCGATGCAGTATTGCTAATTTGAGAAAAGTTAGTTTACTGGATGCATTATATATAAAATTTGATTTTATATAGTAAATCTTCTCTGTCATCTCAAAGAGAAGTGATAGGTGTCTTTTTCTCAGGCTATCTTTTTATTTACCTGGGAGAAAATCTACCTACTTGGCAGCACCTGTGCTTTGGGACTACAGGAAGTTACTGCAGTGTTAAAATAAAGAAGGAATGGAGGAATATAGCAAAAACACTATATACTTGCGATTTTATGTACCGTTAATATCCTTTTGTGTTTTATGGATCATTTAGCCTATGAAAGCAGAATTCAAACCTTAGAAGAAAGCGTTAGAAGAGGAAAAAATATCTTAAGGAAAACAAATTCCCTTGAGAAAAATGACAAATAAGAGATCATTTTGTGTATCTTTATCAACAGCATGCAAAAGGCCCAGTCGGAAGCTTGCTTTTCTCCCTGCCTCAGTCTATAAAGGGGAAACAATTATAACTTAGATTCCACAAAAATTAAAACCAGGAAGAAATATTCGTACAATATATAATCTTAAAATACAAAGGGTAGCTACTAAACTGTAAAAATTAAACATGATTTAAAATTAACTGTATATTTATTTGGGTAAAAAAAATCTCTTCCTGTTTGTTGCAGTGAAGCACAGAAGAAATGTGGAATTTGGGGTTTCTGGGGCTGTTGAGCGGCTCGGAGGTTGGGCTGGCAGAGAGCACTGAGGTGTGTGTCACAGTGCGACGCTCGTCGCAGCGCGGTTGTGTGGGGGACGTGGCAGATGAGAAGTCTGATCTCACGGGTGCCCAGTGCAGCGCTCTGCGGAGTCGCTCGGAATCTGTGATTCCTACAGAAATAGGCCTTTACAGAGGCGTCATCATGATGCTGATCTGAATTGGAAGCCGCTGCAATATCCAGATCTGCGAAGCTGTCACTATCCCAGTTTACAGGTTCTCTTTTTCTGTGCTAAATAGGAAATGTAACCTGGGGATTTCACAATAGGCTGGCAGTGACCTGGAAGCAGCTACTGAAAAAGGCAACTTCACGTTCCCTCCCTTAGCAAGCTGAACTAGACCATGTCTCTGATTCAGCTGAAATTCTGCCTGGGGAGGGGCAGAAAGATGATAATGCAAACTGATCCGAACTGATAATGCAAGTGAGATCTTGTTGTTATGGATGTATGTCCATGGGGTTTTATTATGAGCCTCGTGCATGGGTGCTGTGGGCTGTTCACAAGTCTCGCACTGACCTACTGTTGTCTTCTGTAATGATACACTCATCTCTCTTGCGGATGAAATATCCAACCCCCTTCCTCAGTACCTGATGCACCTACTTTTCCCACCATGCTCACGTCTGCTCAAAGCTGCTGCTTTGCCAGCGAGGGGCTTGCGGGAAAGGTGCTTTTGTGAAGGATGTCAGGCTGGAGGTTGTCCAGCAGAGGAAGAGAGAAGGCTAAAGGAAGAAGGATGAAATTAAGCTGATAAAGGCGCTAAGCTAGGAGAGCAATCTCGCACTGACTGTCCGCATGGATACGAAAGCGCTGAATTGCAGCTGTCAGGGGAAGCAGTGGTTGAGATATAAGAACGAGAGCACGGACAGATCTGTTGGAAAGCCCAAAGGCCCCATCTCTGACTTCAAGCAGGAAGATGCAACAAGATTTATAGCCATAGCAAGGAAGGATGTCCTGCAAGGGATTCACAGCTGAAGGCTGCTCGTGTGAATCACGGGGTGGTGGAGTTGCTCCCAGTGCTCGAGAGCAGAGAGATTTGTGTGGGAGCTTTTCTCCCTCTTGCAGGAATAGGAGGCAGAGAAGACAAAAAGTGGATCTCGGTTTCTGTCTTGTTGATGTTTTTTTAACATTAGTTTTCTTGACAGCTATGTATCTGTGAGGATGTAGCTGAGAGGCAGGCTGAGATATGCCGAATGGAGGAAAATGTGGCAGAGATAGATGTGGGAAGTTGTCAGGAACAAATGTGTCTATGGACAAGATATATGTGAAATTAGATGCCAAGAGTCAACCTGTAAAAATGTTAGGAATGAATGAAGTCAGTTTTCTGAAGGATGATATGAAAGAAGATCAGGAGAGAGCCATGTAGACCAATGGGTCACAGAATCTCAATTTCAATCCAGTAGCTCGATATCTTTGAGGTATCTCGTAGTTTAGGTTAGCTTATGAGTTATGAAGTTTGACATTGCAGATCTAAGACAAGTTATACAAGGTTTTGATACATATTTTCTCAGTGTTATTGGTCCATCTGTAAATAAATAAATAAAAACTCAAACGGTAGTGAAGTCTGTTTTAAAATTATGCTTTTTTTTTTAATTGAAAACCCTCCTGTTGCAGTTATGTGAGAATTAGCAACAGTTTGCAGAAAGTGCTCTGTAAATGCAGTGCTGACCTCCAGGGCTGTGGACTCTTAGGTGGCTGAGAGATGTTTTCAGTTATAACAACTTGCTGATAAAACTCCCTTAGTACAAAAGTCATCTGTGTATTCCAGAGTGTTATTCCATCACATATGCAATCAAGTAGTTGTGAGCTAAAACCTCTTGTGCCTTAAGTCTAAATCAATTAGCTTCCATAAAATCATCTGCTGTTCTAAGACAGCTAAGTAATAGTCAGGATGATAGCCTTGGTTAACTAAAAAAGCTATAGCCCAACCTCTGCTTGAAATTCCTTCTTACCAGTGCAGTTGCAGAAGCTCCCAGGTATCTCCTCTGGAGAAGGTTCCGTCTTTGAGCATGAAATTATCGCTTCATCTCACACCTCCACTTAATTTCTCCAAATACAATCAGGTATTGACAGATTGAACAGTAGGTGCCTGTGCTTGTTCCAACACTGATTTCTCAAGTGCCCTAGATAGCTTACAGACTTATGGTAAGTGCATCAAATAAAATCTTTTTTTTTTTTCCCTCCTTCTTGTTAAACTACTGCCCCTTGCTGTGGGGAACCTGAAGAACTGGCCAGTTAAGGAAGTTCATTTTGATCCAGAGGAGGTGTCGCTCTTCTCTGAATCTTGGCAGCATCTCTCTTCTGTTGTGTGCTCAGCTGAAAAATATAAGCATAAACAACAACAAAAAGGCCATGGCTTTCTGTATTATATTGTATATTATTGCTTGATCCTGTGTTCTGAGCTTTGCAGTGAGCAGATAGGGAGCTTGTTCAGGAACAAAATATTCTTTTCTATATTAAAAACTAAAAATGCTGCAGTTCTCTTCACAACTTTTGATAATGATTACTAATATAATTTATCAGGCTTCTTGGGCTCTTAGATCACCTTGAGCAAACTGCATGATCAACTACACAGAGGAAAAAGCTACATATAGTCAGATCCTCCTCTGAGTCTTTGCCATGTAGATGTTCCAAATACTTATAATTGAAGCATGTTAGGGTAAAACAAAAGAACCACAATTCCAGTTGTAATGGCGGACATAACATTTTTAAGACATACTTGGTAATTGTCTCTCTTATTTCAGGTTCTACACTTTGTTGGTGCTGTCCACTGCTCTTTTTGGAAAGCCTCCTTTTAAGAATGTAATTGTAAATGGCCTAGTTCTTGCCAGGTTTGTATGTTATTTCTTTCCTAAACGTGTTTTATGCGAATACATAAATTGCAAATTAAATCTGAGATGGGCTTTGGATCTGATAAGTGAGGGTACCAGCTTTGCAGTCGGCAGGAGGCATCAGAGAGCATGACCTTTACATGTCCCAGCTACATGATGCACTTCGTGCAACAGGTGGGAAGTTCTGCCTACTGAAAGAAAAAACTGAAGTTAGCATAGGAGGGCAAAGAAGGTGAATTATACTTGTTATGCAGAGTAAAGGGAGTGATTTATTTAAAATTGCATCTAAAACAACATTTATAATTGTGTTTGTATGTTTTTATTTTCATATTTTGCTTTGACAGCAAGTTGGAGAGAGAGATTCAAAACAAAGGTGCTTTTACCCTCTGTTCTCTCCTTCTAACTTACCTAGAAAAACATACTTACTCAATTTATAACTTGGGTCCCTGGTGTGTTCTGGTGCTTTCATGGGTTCAAATCTCATGCTGAAATGGTTTACTAGTATGTTATTATGTCTTTGCTACCAAGTACAAGGAGGACAGGAAAAGTTGAACTGATTTTGAAGGGGGGACTTTTTCCTTCCCCATATGTTAAAAGAATTCTGGGAATTTACATCTGCTCTCTGATATTTTCTAGTGATGGCCAAAAAATGAGCAAAAGGAAGAAGAATTACCCTGATCCGATGAACATTGTAAATAGTTATGGAGCTGATGCACTAAGGTATGGTTTTCTTAAAATTAACGTACAATCTAGTATGTAACCTTTGTGTTCAGAGCAAACACTTCAGAGAAGAGCTACGTATGGATTTTTGACAATTAGCACTAGCAAGGAAGGTAATTCTAGAACCTTCCAGAGCCCTATGGCTACCAAATACTGAAAAAGTGGATGACTCAAAGAATTGGCAGTGGTCACAGAACCTAGACTTTCTGTATCTTTGTTTCATCTCCTTAAAACCTGGTTATGAAATCATTAAGTCCTCATCAAACAGATTTAAGCCACAATTCTTCAGATATTTTGTTAAAATTACACAAGTATGTGAATGTAAATATGCAACAGCCTGCTACTTTGGATAGATGCTGAAAAGCAGCATTTTGAAGTAAAGGTAGGATAAAGACATTAGTAACTGACTATATGCAGCGTCGCGAGAGATGTGCACCTTTCTCAAGAGGCATGTAATGTAATTCTTGCTACAAAAGAAAAACATTATGGTTGGACATTCTTGATACTGCACACAGTTGTAGAGTACTAATGTTTGGGCTGAATGAACACTTTGTTTATTTTACAAAGATGGTGCTCACAGTGTCCTTTATTTTTCAGGCTTTAGCATTTAGTTGACCTAGTAAATATCGAATACATTTACAGTGAGGATTTGTGAGGACCACTTGTGTTTGATCAAGATTACCCTTTAATAGTAATTGAGGTATATTTAAGAGAATATCAGTGAATCTGTGGGTGAAGCAATACAATTGAAAGAGATTTGAGTATTCATATATGATATTTTAAATCACAGGTGACATAATTGAAAAAGGAATCTAGCTTATTTAAAAAGGGCGGGGGAAAAAAACCCAGGCTCGAGCAGCAGAAGCTTCTGTTACTCACATTTTTGTGATTAGACAGTTAATTCATTTTTCTGCCTGTATACTCGTTCTTTAATGTCACATTTATTTATACATACACCCACATGGAGAGTAGAAAGCATTACTGACTAGGTTCATTTATGGAAAGAGCTCTGCAATTCGGTTGTCTGTGCTTATTCACTGAAGCGCTTGATGTGTTCTGTTTATAGCAAAAGCTGCAATTGAATTTTCTTTCCTTGGCACCGCTTCCCTGCAGAGTTACTTTAGCTTTTGCAGAACCGTTTGTGAAGTATTTTGAAGTATCCTCAGCAGTAACTTGATAAACGGATCAGCAGAAAATCTACATGTAAGCTGCTTAAAGGAATATGTAATTGAATGGAAAAGGCGAACAGAAGAAATAGCTTGATAGCCCAGTGAATTTAACCTCCCCAACCTCAGGCTTCCTCAAACTTGACTCCTGCGTGAGATTTGTGTGGATTGCCAAAAGTGGTTACACTGTGATGCTCCTGAGAGCTGGATCTCAGGTTAGATAGATGTCAAAGCTGAAAGTAGGCTGGAAGGAGAGACTTGGTCTGTCATGCTGTTTAACAGGCCTTTCCTTTCCTGTGTTCTGTGGTTTAAATTAATCTGTGTTACTTTTCTCTCCATCCATTCCTCAAATGCAGAACAAATAACGTAATGCGACACACTACTGCTTTAGACAGCTGAAAAGCAGGGATTCCCCCCCACACACACAATGTATATTGGTATAAGTTGGTGATTCTGGCTTGATCTGATGAGGATTTTAATTTATGTCTGATGAACCCATCAGACATAACCCATATTGCCAAGTTTAACTGTAATGATAGGAATTTTATTTCTTACTGTCTTTTCAGAATATAATTTCTCTTTCCATATAATAATTAATGTAGGCATCTTTGCATTGGAATAGTATTGGAATTGAGTATATTTTTAGGACTGACATTTTAAGGCAATGTATGTTTGCTTTGTGTTTTTGGAGAGCTACAATTTTCATAGTCTCTTCATAGTCTCTTCTTAAGAGGTATCTTATGGAGACTTCTGTTACCTGGATTCTGCTGAGATAGCTGTGAGAGATTTCATGGTTCTGAATATTTCCTATCTCTGCCTCCTGGGGAGGGAAATGATGGGGACAGATTGAAGTGGGCATGTATTGTGCCAATCCCAAATTTGTAAGAGGCCTCCAGTATCCCTAGGGCCACAACAGCTCTTGTATGAAGACCATAGTTATGATTTGTTTCAGAAGTCAAAAATAAGTAACATCCACATGTGCAATTAATTGAACAGGAGGTTTAATTTAAATGTCATTACAAATTCAGGTTTAATTTAAAGACTTGCTAGTTCTATATCATGCCTAGCTATTATGTGCTCTTGTACATTTGTAAACTGAAAACAGATGTCGTGTTTAAAAATAGTTTTGTAGTACCATTCTTGAAATGCTTATTTCTGTGCCATGGATATTTGTGCAATACTGTTTTTTTTTTTTTGCCCTGGTAGCTGCATTTTTTTTTGGTCTGCAAGAAACCCTTTTCTTAAGAACTCATGGTCTATTATTATTCAATGTGCTCTATCAACCTACCTTGAAATTTTACATCTTAAAGATGCCCATAAAGATATATTAACTTAAAAAATGAGTTAAAAAATGAGCATTTATATCGAGAAATGCTAAAATATTTAAATGGGAATTTTGGATTTGCTTTTCATATATTTGGAAAATAAAGTGTAGCTAAATTCAGTTCTGATTCGAGCGTTATATTATCTAAGGTGTGAGATTTGAGTTAACTTGATAGATAGCACTTTTTCTGCAGACAGAATGTTTGTTTGAGGAGTAAGATGGGATAATTTACAAAGATGGACTTTTCTGTTAACTCAGTTAATTAGAAATTGCAGTGTCTTATAAGGTGATACTTATTCATGACATTACAGCAAAACATTTGTAGGCTGGTACTGTATGTAACTTTGCAACAATTTATGGCTTCAAACTCCTGAATCAGTTTTAATTCCCCACTCCTCGCTGGTAGAAGGCAGGCCTCTGCGCCTGTTTGGAACAGTCTCTCTCACTTTAGGTCTCAGTATGTTAGGTCCAGATTTTCTGGAGAAGAGTTGAGCCTTAGTAGCTCATTTGTGTTTGTAGGAGGTACGTCCATTTTTTCTTTTCTTGGGCGACTTTTCTTAAACTTCTGTTTCTTACTGTTTCACTGCAATTCGCCTCTGTTTTGCCTTGCTCCTTGAGTTATTTGCAGTGTACTCGAGCTATGGTAGTATTTGTGAAATGAATTTGATTCAGAAGTGGAAAATCAGTAACTTTGAGCTAACTTCTGTTATTAAGGAGTACAAAGCATTATCTAAGTAATAGGTGCCATTCTAAAGGTGAACCTTTGTTCAGCAATACAACTCGCCATGTGTTGTATTGTTACAGCATGTGGGAATGTGTTGCCATATCAAGCAGCTTTCAGACTAAAATTAAATTTGCGTTCTGGTTCAACTTTTAACGTGGCATTATAAAAATAATCCTCTAGCAGTAGGTAATTAACTGTCAAACCTTCAATGTTATGCATGTGCTTCCAATATTGTCCTTTGTAGGATTTATGTTGTGAAACGTCTCCTTTATCATCCTCTTCCAGTGCAGCTCTTAATCTGCAGCACTCTTAAGTGTGTTACTATTATATGTAGTTCAAGCTTTTAAATATTATGTTGTTATTTTTTCAGGTTATACCTTATCAATTCTCCTGTGGTAAGAGCAGAAAACTTGAGATTTAAGGAGGAAGGCGTGAGGGATATTCTGAAAGATGTCTTCCTGCCCTGGTACAATGCCTACCGTTTCCTGGTTCAGAACGTCCAGATCCTGCAGCACAAGGTATGGCGCTCGGCACCATCCAAGAGGGAATCAAAGCCTTTTGTGCATTTTTCACTGTTTGGATGAACTAGAATCATAGAGCGACTAGTGTCGCTCTCCTCCTCTCCCTCCAAACCGCTTTTCTGCCCTACAGAATCACCAAAGTATTATGAAGTTTCTTAGCTGGTTGTGGACTTCACTGTTCCAGCAAACAATACACTGCACTAATCATACTTCAGCCACCTAAAAAAATCTACTTTTTTTTTTTTATCCTCCAATTGGGGTTATTATCCTGTTTTTGTTTTAACCTAGTTAGTTTTGCTGAAGTTGTCATGTGCTCTTAATAAAATAACTATATATTTTTTTGCCCTTTCCCCAGGTAGAATTAATCTCTTCTTAAAATCAGTACCTTTTCTCGTAAATGCTTCAGGTGCTCCTAGGTGAAAGGATTATGTGAAATCAGGAGTCTCCCTATGCCTGTCACTTGCACTACAAACAGGGAAGGAAGTGCTGTGTACTTCTGTGTGCTGTGCTGCTTTCTGCTTTAACAAAAGCAAATCACTGACCTTGCTGTAGTTGAAGGTGTGGTGTGATGTGTTCAGGAGCAGCATAAGACAGGATTTCTTTGGCTGTTTCTTTTGCAGATGGAACTTAATATTCTCTCTTAGAAAGGTAATATTCTCTCTTAGAAACGAGCCCAATACAGAGTATGGGGGGGCAAACTAGTAGAGTAGATGACATGGTTTGGTATAGAAATTTTAGTATATAATTGTATGACCTGATTTTTTTTTTTTAATTTTATTTTTTGTTGTTGATAGGATGAGGGAAGAGAATTCCTTTATAATGAAAACACAGTTAAGCAAAGTAGTAACATCATGGATAAATGGATTCTTTCTTTCACCCAATCACTCATTCAGTTCTTCAAAGCTGAAATGGCAGGTATGCACAAATACAGATGTGTGTTTACTGTTTGTTGTTTTAACTAGAGAAATAGGTATTTCATCTGTAGATTTGTAGATTTTATGCAAGACTTACAGTTCAGGTAAAAGAAAGGAAAACTATAACCACGTACCTTAATACATAGAATACTGTTGTAATGAAACGTGTGTATTTGGGGGTGGAGAGAATCACCACTCATCCCCTGAGCTCAGTGGTGTAGGTTGTTGCTGTAACAACATCTTGTGCAATGCTTAAGACAACTGATGTCATTATTATAAAAGTAACTGAAAGAAAGCAGTAAAAATAAAGCCAAATTAAATTTGGGAAACCTGTAAAAGGTAGAAAAAGTGGTGATTGTAGCTAAATGAACAGTACTGAGAAGTGTACGGGCATAGGGAATGAATGTTCCCTCATGCAGTTCCGTGGAGAGAGTTTCTTTGTAATTATATTGGAACTGTGAGCAGCAGGATAGAATCTCTTTAGCATATTGCCTTGTTTTAGAAAGATATTTTAATGGTATTTTTTCCTGCATACTCTGCCTTTTTCGTCTTTTGATACTTCTCAGTACTCACATTACATGAAGATAATTTAAACTGTGAAATAGAAAGTGCAAGAGAAGAGTCCGCCAAAGTAGTTAGCCTGCTCCAGAGAGCTTACAAGTTGAGATCATTTAAAAGCATCTCAATAAAGGGAAAAAGAATCAGCAAGCTACCAATTGGCATATGGTGAGAAGGATCTCTCTTCTATCCCTTGGGAAATGGCTCCGTTCGTGTAACGACATGCTGTGTATGCACCTGTGTGTATGATCGGGGAGGAACATACCGGCCCGAAACACAAAGCGGTGAGGAGACATCGCAGGCAAGAAGAATGCTGCAATTCAGCCTGGCTTCTTCCGACTTACTGAAGTCCCTTTTATAATTCAATTCAATTTCACACCAATTGGTTGTCTCCAGAAAAATGTTCGCAAGTCTGTTATTGCCAAATTTGTTTCTGTTATATCAAATGTATGTTAATTCTGCCCAATTTCTACAAGTGGCTGAAATATCCAGTAATATATCAGCATAAAATAGAGTCTTTGAAGATTCCTGACAGTCTATTTTAGTTCTCCCTTAAACAGGGAAATCTTACCGTGCTCCAACTTCTGGACACTTTAGGGAGCCTAGAAAAATATCATAAAAATAGCTGTGTACCAAGACCTCTGTTACTGGTGGCATGGGCAAAACTTTTCCAAAACATGTGCAATCAGAGGACAAGTCAGCTTTTCCCTACCTTATAGTGTCTGCTGTAGCATAGAGTTTTATAAAAGCACTTGTGCATGTTTTCCCATACATGCATGCCTCTTTCTCAAGTCAAAGCTAAGATTTTGTGATTTGCTTTATGAACTAGGAATTGAGCTTGGTATTGATGCGAAAAAAGTCATGTTTTCAGGCTGTCTTGGTCTCCTGTAAAACATATACTACTTCTTGGAGTTCTTGTTTTTATTTTTTTAAACCAGCCTCGTAACTAGATAATTCATTACCAGAATAGGTTTGGGAATCTTGTAGGAATACAGATTTCCACATGAAAAATGCCTTTGCTACCACAGCATAGATATTTTTACTTTCCTGTTTAGGTTTAAATACTAGTGCTCTGCGTTTAAAGGTATTTCTATTTTATCAAATGCAGTGAAAAGTATAATGACATGTTAAAGACATATCTCACTTTTCAGTAACTGCTTTAAGTGAGGAACTTGGTGCAGAAGGAAAATCTTACCTATAGTAAAGTGTTTTTCCTTCTAGCCTACAGGCTGTACACTGTAGTCCCTCGACTAGTGAAGTTTGTTGATATTCTGACCAACTGGTATGTTAGAATGAATCGCAGAAGGTTAAAGGTATGTATATTTCTGTGATATGCTGTAAATGAAATCTAAGTCATCTGTGCTAATATAAACCATAGCAGCTACGTAGCTTAAATAGCAGCTGCGTGGGTTAAACTGTAGCAGCTTACACGGTCAGCTATGCAAAATCTTTATGCTGTGTTTTTTAGATGATCAATTTGTAACTGGTAGCAGAGATTAAATGAACTTGTATGTGAAAAGTATTTTTTTTCCTCCTCTTTGTTTGGTTTTCTTTCTAAACAAATGCAGCATCTTGATCAGTTTCAATTGCTTGATGGGGCTGAGCAATAAAGCACATAGTTTAGAAAACCAGTTTATTGAATTGAGATGTGAAATCTTGAATGTTTATGAGTACAAATATTGGAATTAATTTTTTAAAAAAACTGTAGCTGACTTTTTTATTTTTTCCTTCTCTGATGAATGCTTTGAATAGGGTGAGAGTGGGACTGAAGACTGCATTACGGCTTTGGAAACATTGTTTAGTGTCTTATACTCCATGTGCAGACTTATGGTAAGGGATTTGCAATAAACTATAATTATGTGACATTTTTTAACATAGTGAATCTAAAAGCATGCATCTCAAGTTTTCTATAGAAGCTGGATGGATGAGGAGAATGAACATAGTGTTATTGCTCTGTGCAGCTTAATTCATTTTTCCATTCCCCCTTTGTTTGCTTGCCTGGTCCACAGTACTGTAAAGAATGCATATAGTCCCTCACTTAAAAAGAGAGATACTGTGATTTCTAATCCAATGCCCAAAGTACTGGTGAAGCTCCAAAAGAGGGTGGATAAGTAGTACCAGTTTCACCACTTACTGTAGTCAACATTTTGGATAATATCAGTTCCGTGTTGAGGACCCCTGAAAGCATTTTGGTCTTCCTCCACTGTCCTTACGCAGTTCGTAAGATTGCTAATTCATAGTATACTATCAATAAAGAAAAGAAACACTAGTGACTGAATGAATGCAACTTTGCAGGCACCATATACTCCGTTTATCACTGAACTGATGTATCAGAACCTGAAGACGCTCATTGATCCAGGCTCAGTTCAGGAGAAGAACACCGAAAGCATCCACTACCTCATGCTTCCCCAAGTGAGGTAGGAAACTACTGCTCTCTGGCAAAATGGGTTGAGATTTGTTTCTTTTTGTTTTTGCTTGACGAGTCCTCTCTCCAGCCAAGGGAGATTTCAGTATTACAGTAGTCACAACTCCAAAACAGCAGCTTGATTAAGTTAGTGTGTGCATTTAAGGCTGCTATTAGTCACTAAACATAAGAAAGACACATTATTTGCTTTTGCATTGCAGTTCAATCAAACCTTCAAGGACAAGAACTGACCTTGCTTTTTCACATGTCAGCTTAAGAATTTAAGCATTCTAGTAATGTTTCTTTCAGGGATTCTATATCGTTTGAGCACAGTGTATGTTCTTTCAGATGGCTACAAAATGTATTTAGCAAAGAGGGTTATTGTGACAAGGAGTCTGAGATTGGTGTAATGATAGTGCTGATTTTCTGATCCCTAGGAGCCTGCTGTAAAGAATATGCAATCAAAGAATGTGAAACACATCAGTTAGTTATCAGAAATACTTTTGAGCTTCTGTAGTATGGACTAATGGAGGATGTTGAACTCCTGGGAACTAAATTCAGGCACAAAGTTACCTGAGGCCTTTGAAAGTGACTTAGGCACTTGCTTGTTCCTGTTACTGCTGAGTGATTCTGCTGTGTCGTGCAGGTCGGCTGCATTGGAGTGACTTTCCTCTTTTTCTTCTACTTAAATTGGCTTTTTGGTACTACTAGTTTGTGTAATTTACTGGTCCTTTATGTTTCATTTTTTTCCCCTCTATCCATCAGGTACAAAAGCATGTTCTCAAAATTATGTTATTGGTCAAGACTTACAGTTTGACCTTTAGTTGCTAAGTACATAATTGCATTTTTTTCCTCGAATGTTTTTGAAGACCGCATTAAAGACCTCAGTTAAAACTAGAGCCATTAAAAACTATTTTGATGCAGTTATAGGAAATAGTATTTTAACCTCTAATAATACATATGAAGAGCTATATATTAATAGCCATAATTACCAAGGTAACAAACTCTGTCAATTTTACAACCACACTCAATTCCATAGCTATTTTGCAATCCTCAGTAAGGTCTTGTGTGACTGCCTAGTGTCTGAACAGATTGATTGCATTAAATTCAGTGAATATGCTTGAAATCCAAAAAAGCTCTTCTCAGTTCATGGCTTCACAATGATGCTAAGTAATGGCAAGGGATGTTGAATTCATGCAACATTGTTATGTGACCTTTGTGAGTGCAAGACTTTCCATGCACGATTTACACATCTCGGGTCTCTTCTCAAAGAACCTTCTTGGACACTGGCTCTGGGAGGAATAGAAGCTCCAAAACAAGCACTAATATTTTATTTGAAACACTGATGGACAAGATGTGGACATTCCAGGTGGTAGTTTGCCTTTACTGCTTTGCCAATTTTGTTTTTCCAGATAACCTTTGAGAGCATTGTTTTCATCCCAGTACTATTTTCACTTATAAAGCAGCCAGCAATTTTGCGTTTGCTTTGTTGATCAGTGTCTTTGAACCAGTCCGTCCTGTCTGTATATGATGATTGATATATACAGTTTTAAAGGATCTGCCTGAATTATGCAGTTATTCAAGAAAGCAAGAAAACCTCAGAATCTTCTCAGAACTGTTAGCTGCTTGTGCATTTGAAGCAAGATGTGAATGTCAGTTTATTTAAAAAAAAAAAGAATTTTTTTTTAAAGGCAAGCTGCCTGAGAATGGAAGGGTGTTAAAATAATGAAGCCAGAAAAAAAATGATGAAGCCAGGAACGATGACAGGACTGTCTAAAACATCAAGCTAAAATATGTAGGATTCCTAGAAAAGATTATAAATCGAGATCCAGCAAGTTGGCTGCATATTTTTTGTCATTATAAGTATCCTATTTATAATATCTTGTGCATCTTCTTATTAATGTAAATTTTATTTTTCATTAGATATTAATAAAGTAAGTAGCATGACTCAGACCATCATTATCTTGTGTGTGGTGCTAATAAAAGATGATTTAAAAATATCTCTCTTTTTTGTTTTGGAGCAAATTCATTCTCTACACTCTTTTCCCACGGAGAGGAGAAAAACATGTTTGTTCCCTTTTCACTTTATTCCAAACAGGGTATAATCCAGTCTCTTAGAAATTCCTGTGACATGGGGCAAAATGCTTTAAATCTGCTTGAAAAGTTGTAATGAAGATGAACCAATGTCATGTTTTCTTTTTAATCTAGGGAGGATCTGATCGACAGAAAAATTGAAAGTGCCATTTCTTGCTTGCAGTCTGTTATTGAGCTTGGACGAGTAATTCGAGATAGAAGGACCATCCCAGTAAAGGTTAGAACTCCTTAACATCACTTTCCAATATCTTGTGAATGTGCAATAGCTGTGTAACTTTGAGATAAGACTGGGAAAAAGCTCCTGTTTTCAGGTGCAAAGAGAAAACGGCCTCTTTCCTCTCTCTTCCCTCCCCAGTATCCTCTGAAAGAAGTAGTTGTTATCCACCAGGATCCAGAGGCTCTGGAAAACATCAGGTCTCTGGAGAAATACATCCTTGAGGTAAGAACATAGTGAAGATGACACATAACTGGAATTATGTATGCAAGTCAGATACCCTCAGAAGACAAGCAGGCAAAAGTCTCTAATCTTCCCTGTTGTCCTTATTAATAAATCACTAAGGAAAATTAATTAAAATTTATAATGGAAGGGATCTGAATGAGAATTTTGTGCAGAAATAATGGTAAATGGGTGATGATTCTAAAGTAGTCACTTATAGTACTATAAGATAATTAATCTTTCAAAGTGACCATGTAGTAGGACTTTGTTGTTAATTAAGAGGTCATTAGAAGTGTTTTTGTCCTTATCAAGAAAAAATAATATTTTTGAATGAAAATAGGAAAGTTTTAGCTATATGTTTGTCAAAAACAGATAAATTGCAAAATGCCTAATCTCTTTAAAAGAGCATTTTAAAAAAAAAAGTGATCATTTGACTGTAAGTAGAAGGGTTGATTTTTGAGAACCCAAGTAAGGGAGAGTGGGGAACTGACTGCAATTTTTGCAAGTGTTGTTTAGGAAATAAAATGTTAAGTAGATAAGATCTTAGTCTCTTACTCTCTTTTATGTTTACCCATTAGAGAAATGCAGCCTGCCCTACTTTCAAGTCTTTCACAGCATGAAAGTGCTGCCATTCAAAAAAGTAACCCTTCTTACTTTCTGAACTGACTTTCTATAAACTGTTTTGGCATTTAGTCAGTCTTTAAAAAATTGGTAGTAATTTAAGTGAGATGAAAAAGGAGTTTGTTTATAAACAAGTAAAACTTATTTATATGTTATGAATTTTTTAAAACTGCAGTACCATCTTGAGGAAGTTGTGGTAAGAATATGAAGACTGTTTTGATTGCTTTAAAATACTGTTTACTTTCTCTTGGACAATTTTCACGACAAATACTTTATATCCTTTTTTTCTTTCGCATCTGTGATGTACAAGAGGACATCTAACAGCAGTGGAGAAAGGGAACAGTGTTTTAACTACAGTAACAAATATAATGAGCCGAGTATAAATCCTTAATAAGGGCAGGGCAGAAGCTATGTTAGCCTTTCAATTTTTTGTAGCTTTTGGTGCATTCAAAACATCTTGCAAATCAATGGTTGTTAATAATCAAATCTGCCATTTGACTACGATGTTTGAAATCGTGATCTCTGTTCCAGTGTTTCAGGATGTGCCACTGTGGTGTCTGGGGGGAATAGGCCAAGACTTCCATTACTGTAGCTGTCAGTCAATTCTGCACCATGTTAATTTGAACTCTTAGCATTCTTCTAGTGATGCTGGAAGCATAAAATGCTGCCAGCATTGAGCAGTGTGACAGGCAAAACCTGCATGATCGTAGAGCAAGGTGTTCTGAGTGCGTGCTGAGCTGGTAAGAGCAGGGGGGCTCTGTGTCCATGGGCAGCGCTGGGGCTCAGTGTCACGGAGACTGCAGGGGATAAACCAAAATGCCGTTTCTTTTGATTACTCATAACATGGAATGCATTTATTTTTCAGACAGCATGAAGCTTGCAGAATTTTGCGGTGCATTTTCAAATTCGGCATTGTATGATGGTCAGAGTATGCTATGAAGGTTATTTATTTGCTTTTAATGGTGACTTCTAGTGCTCTTAGATGATGAGGAACATTTTGTAACTAAGAGCATCAGAAACAGCACTAGTGGTTTAGACTAATGTCTTGCCTAGCAGCATATGACGCGTCCTGCAACAGCAGAGCCTGTTGAGGGAGAGTCTGGCTACTCCTTGCAGTGCATTTCTCTCTCAGTTGGGCATCTGCAGCAACTGCTCTCCAAGGTGTTCAAGGGCAAATCCTTGCCTGCACCCTGTAATGTATTTTTGTGTGCCTGTTATCATGAGTTTGATTAATTCCTTTTGAACTTGCTGATACGCACTCCATACCTCTTCTTGTGGCACCAGGTTCCAAGGAAACGATTTGTGCATCTGTTTTAAACCAATGTCCTACTGCTTGCACTGCATGCTCCTTAGTTTGGAGAGTATTTAGGGAATTTGGTGGACATTCTTTGCCTACTGTATTCATAACTTTGCATACCTCAAACATGTTCCCCTTCAACCTCCTGCTCACTAAACAGCATCAGCGTTTTTGGTCTCTTCCTCTGTATCAGTTGTTCATCTATAGCACGGCTGAGTTTACCTTCAGCTATAGGGAGAAAAGCATTGATGGAGATAGGGGTACCCTCAGGTTTTTAAGTAGTGGCAAAATGACATCCTTAGTCTTAGAACACTGGTGAAGATGGTGAGGGACTTAGCTTTGTTTGGCTGCTACCACATGCTGAATCATCTTCCCAGTTCTTGCGCTGTGCAACGTGGAGTGAGGCTTGTGTTGAGTAGGGATCTGACTGGAAATGGGAGCCAGTTACTGTCTACTGATGAATGAGAAATCTTGACCTAGGGGCTGAAGATGAGAATGAGGTGTTCTTGTAAAGAAAATTGAAGTACTGGTTTAGTCTGTGTTGACAAATTACTGTTCATAGGGCAACCATATAGAAACTGGCAGCTTGAATGTTTTGACTACCCTTTCTTGTACTCTCAACAGTTGTCATAGTGATGGCTGTTCTTTAGCTTTGGGTTTTTTTCTCTTGGTGTGTTTATACAGGAGCTTAATGTACGTCAAGTGACGCTGTCTACTGATAAAGATAAATACGGAATCCGTCTGAGAGCAGAACCGGATCACATGGTGCTCGGGAAGCGTTTGAAAGGTGCCTTTAAGCTTGTCATGGCTGCAATCAAGGAGCTAAAGAGCGAGCAGCTGGAGAAATTCCAGGAGACAGGTAGGTGGTGGTGGTGCGAACCACCAAGTGGTGGCAATGTTGACCTAAAGAAGAACCAGAGGGATCTATAATTTGGGATCTATACAAACATTTCTTGTAATTATTCTTGATTTGTGTATGTTAAGCATTTCTGGGAACAGATGCAAAATTATCCTTCCATGGAATTCAGGGAATTTGAAGCCTATTTCTCATTTACCATCCCAGTTAAATTTCATGTTAATGAAAACAGAAGAAAAAGGCTTGATTTCCTTTTTTCTTTCTTAATTTTGTCAGCAGTGGAATGAAAGTGGTCAGGTATACTGAACTTTCTCTGTTCTGTTGAGGTACTTTAACTACAAAATAGAATACAGAATAAGTTGTTGCATAAAAGACTAAGTCAAATTCAAGCTGAGTATATTTGTGGCAGCATCTGTTCTAAAGGTGTTGTTTCAGTTGCAGATGTGTGGGGCTGAGGGCATGAATTTTCCAGGTATATCTGTCTATTAGTTGCTGAATGTAACATTGTGATTTGAATTCAATGTGCTGGTTATTTTATATTTTACTCAGTTTGATTCTGTTGCCCTGTTGAAGTGTGGGAGTATTAGTTTGGAAAATCTCAATTTGGGATAGTTCGGTGTTTCTTACTAGTGTTTAATTCCTGTTTACTTATACTGCACATGTAGTGTTTTCCCTGTATTGAGGTTTGACACTTGTTTTATACTTCATAACTTTAGAAAAATATTTACATCTTTTTATAAGAGAAGTTCACCTCTTTTTTCTTTTGCAGGCACCATTGTTGTGGAAGGACATGAGTTACATGCAGAAGATCTTCGTCTCATGTATACTTTTGATCAGGTTGCTGGAGGATCTGCCCAGTTTGAGGCACATTCTGATGCTCAGGTATTTTATCATTTTTTTCCTTATATTTTAGGGGAAGTATTCTGCTAGAAGTAAGATGAAAACTTTGAAGTGAAAGCTGAGGTGGTTTTCTTTGGTCTTTAAAGAACTAAGAGCAAATATGGTAAGCTCATCTTTGAGATTTCTGAGTAGTCAAAGCACCCTCTTACTGTATTCAATATGATCTAACTCATTGGTTCTATTACAGACAAACTGCGTCTGGAAGTGAATTAATATGGTCTTATTTAAGTTTGTCATCTGTTTAACTGTCTCTGTACATTACCTCAGGTTCTAGTTCTGCTTGATGTTACCCCAGATCAGTCCATGGTGGATGAAGGAGTTGCCCGGGAAGTGATTAATCGCATTCAGAAGCTTCGCAAAAAGGTTAGGAAACAATGGAACAAAGTTCTTACTTTTAATCAGTTTTTGCACAATGTGCAGGAAAATGGCTTTAATTAAAATGTGAGGCTCTGTATCATTTATTTTCATGTATAGCATTATGATCTGACTTGAATGGCTAGAAACAATTATTTTTCATTTTAAATTTTTGTATTTTTAAGTAGCTAGTGTTGAACCACGTGCTTATGTCGTGATTCAACATCATCTGTAGTGAATGCTTTTTTTCCT
The DNA here is from genome assembly GCA_013398315.1 of Nothoprocta pentlandii. Lineage (NCBI taxonomy): Eukaryota > Metazoa > Chordata > Aves > Tinamiformes > Tinamidae > Nothoprocta > Nothoprocta pentlandii. The sequence continues at coordinate 570,406 of VZSG01000212.1, read as the reverse complement.
TTTGTACCAAGAACCTCATAATTTCTTTCCAGTCCCCTAATAGTGGTTCAGTCTCAATTGAGACCTGCCAGGTATTACATTCTGCTCTGCCTCAATACATGTGTGTGACATGAGCTGGGTTGGTGAGCATGCAGAAATCTGAACCTATGACTGTAGCAGACTTATATGAGGCATTTCTGGCACCAGTTATATATCAGCATTAATGATTCAACTCTAAATTTCTCTCATCATATATACAAGTGATGCTATCTTATATTTATGTTAAGACACTTTGAAGCAATGTAACTTCCTTCTCTCTATGATACTAAAACAGAAAGAGCTTCACTGAGTATCTGCACTTAGTGCCAGCAAACCAGGGAGGTGATGACAGTTTTCCTGCTTGATTAACTTGGTGACCATGATAAACCAGGACTTGCATCTTACACTTACCAGAGTTCTTTGTAGTACGTGGAGACAATTTCCTTTGGACTTGATTTTGGGAAAAGATTTTTTTTTAAAAAAGTAAAGACTGCATACATCTTCAGTAAGAGCATATATGAAAAATGGCAAACATATCAATGCTTTATAGAATAAAAACAGGAAAGAAAATTACATAATCTCCTGGATGGGACTATGCCTAAGTTACTGGAGGAATTAAATTTGCTTCTGTGGTGACAGTCATAACTTATTCTAATTTTTTAAAAATGCCTTTTTTCAGTCTTGGCTATTTAGTAATAACTTATATTGCTAAAATGTATTTATTCTGTTGTTCTTCCTTTCCTGTTCCTGGTAGCAAAGTATACAAGGGGGAGGCAGGGGAAGAAGAAAAAAGAAAGGTGCTTCATCTGCAATAAGAATTGCTAATATAGCCTTAGTATAATTAATATTTTTAGCAGATATGGAAAATAAATTTCTATTTATGCAGTTACTTAAACATTTTTTCCTTGTAGTAATTTTCTTACTGAAGCAATATTTTAATATAATTCAGTACCAGTAAGTGTACCTTTCAGATTGTCATTTTTCTGAAATACTTGTCAGCATGTGAAATATAAGTAGTGTGAAAACAAAAGAAGTCTACTGACCACCTTCAAAAATTATATCAAAGTATTTTGAAAACTCTATGTTAAGAAAATGTCACTTGTTGAGCAGTTCTTCAATAATGACCAGAAATGAGGAGTTAATTCTGAGCTAAGAGATCATGAAAGTTTTGTTAAAAAAAAATCATAAAAAAAATCTTGTGCTTAAAAAAAAAAAAAGAAGGCAGACTTAGTTCTTTAGGGAGTAAGTTGATAATGAATTTGAAAACGAAACATCCTCAACAACCTCAGTTTTTCTACTATTGCCTTTTCAAAAAAAAAACTTGTAACGTTTGAAGCCTCTCTTGCTTGTTTGGCAAAAGAATCATCTGTTCTAACATGCACGTGGAAGTGTTTAATGAATGTCTGGTGCATAACTTCATAAGATTCAAAAAAAAAAAAAAAAAAAAACCTAGCAAGTATCCTTCTCAGACTTTGTGTATGTAGATTCATCTTATTGTCATTAGTAATACTTTTGGTCTGTCCTTCAGCGAAATCTGGTTCCTACGGATGAGATTACAGTGTACTACAGATCAAATCCAGAAGGTGACTACTTGGATACTGTCATTAAGGAGCACACGGATTTCATTTTTGCCACAGTAAAAGCTGCCCTGAAGCCGTACCCAGTGCCTACCTCAAAAGAAGTTCTCATCCAGGAGACAACACAGGTAAGAAAGGAAGAACATTGATCACATGTTTCATTTTGTCATCTGCTTTTAACTGAGCAAGTCACTTGGATTATAGAAAATGTGTATGCCAGTAATTTATTCATGGGAATATTACCATATTTATGTTTTTCTA
>VZSG01000212.1:501867-568495 GCA_013398315.1 Nothoprocta pentlandii | reverse complement strand
ATTTTATTTTATTTTATTTTATTTTATTTTATTTTATTTTATTTTATTTTATTTTATTTTATTTTATTTTATTTTATTTTATTTTATTTTATTTTGGTAATGGAGTGCAAATTTGAGACAAAGTTGCGTTTGACCTTTTCCAAACTAGTATTTGACTTAGTGACAATCACATGAGAAAAAAACCTCACATAAAAGTAGACAACTTTATGCTTGCAGGATTGGGGCCAAAATTTCCTTTTTTTTCTAATTGATACTAGTCTGAGTGATTGTGAAGGGTATAAACCAAGATGATGCTGATGGACAGTTTGATGTCAGTGTTAATTCTGAATTAGAGTGTAGAACAGCTGGAAAAAAATGAAATTAATGTGGATGAAATCATGTACTTAAGTGATTATCTACAGATGGTTGAGAAAATGAAAGAAGACAGTAATTTAAAATGTTTTCTATAAAGTGTATTTATTTGCCCTTGTTTTTTATTGTTCCTGAGTTTTGATTTAAATAAATACATAAATAAAAGCATGTACAACTATATATTTATACATAGATAAGCTAAAATATATGTATAGAAATATATAGAAAAGTGCCCACATATATATGTATGAGTGCACGTGCGTGTGTGTGTGTGTGTATAAATGTATCTTTCTTCAGAGGCTGTGAAAGCAGTAGTCAGATTTTTTTCCCCTACTGCAATACTTGTACAATGCTGTGAACTTCCCTTGTGCAGTACTTCTGTTTATAGCCTAATGCTGACTTAGTTGCATAATGTATTGAACTTAATGCTGCTCACTGCATTTTTCTGTGAATATTTTGATACATGTGCAAATATGCTTTTTTTAACCTCTTTTCTGTTTTGAAGTCTTAATCAGAATCTAGTGAACAAAATCGTATCATGCAAAGGTAAAAGAAGAGTCGGTTTCATTTGTTTTAAATGCCGCTGCCTATGTAGTAAGCTCTTGCCCTGACAGATGGTGCTAGTTATTACTGACGTAATTGATAGCAGTTGTCTGCATGTCCGCAAAACCCAGACATCCGCTCAGTTTTTGGAATTACGAGCTAGTCAGTAAGCAGCAGATTTGTGGGTCAGGCTGTTGTACTTGCACAAAGGTAAGATTTCAGCCTGGGCTATTGCAATTAATGAGTAAGTTCATAGGAATATAATAACCTTCATGTCATAGAGCTCACCGAGCTCATATGCCTCTGCTGTGTTAGGCAGATATTTAGGATGCAGAACAGAGGTGGCAGATGGAATCAAATCACTGAGGTTTTGGTGCAATTTTCAAGTCTTCCTCTCACTCATGGGGACTGCAGAGATTTAGTGCTGAGGACAGATGTTTGGCTCTGCGCACTCTGTGCTCTGATGCAGCTCTCCTGTCACATCAGTGCCAGTAAATACAAACATCTGAAATGAAAAAGTCCTTCTTTTAGTGCAGAAATTTGCCTTTTGTGGTTCATTAAGCACAGATATGGTTAAGAGCAATCAATTTGTAGCTTCGTGCATCAGATGGGGCTACCATTAGTCGCCTTTCCTGGTTGGCCTCCCAACCACAGATGCGTTTCAGTGCTGGCAGCCCCTGGCACAAACACTCCGGGTGTGTGAATTGAAGCTGGATTGCGTGCCGGCTCCGTTGTGCTGAGGGGATTGATGAGCAATGTTGACAAGGAAAATGCTGTATGGCTGGTACACACTTTGAGGTATAAAGGCAGGCACAAATGATAAGATCCAAGTGTGCGATTCCAGTTTGCAGGATTATTGCACCAAACTTCTATAGATGATCAAAAGGAATAAGAGGTGGTTGTGATGCTCGTACACCTGAACGCTGAGGGGAAGACTGATGTGCGGGCTACATCTTGTGGGAATAATTTCAATAGTCAGGCTCAGTATTTCTGTGGAATTATAGTGGATCTTTTTTGTTATAAAGCCTTACTTATAAACTGCCCTTCCAAAGTATTCCTCATCTCTTCCTCCTGTGTCTCACTGCAAAGGAAAATACTTATTCTGTTTCTGGTTAGAAGAGTTTTAAATGATTCACTCATTGCTAATCGGGAGATGATTGCAAAGTTTGACAGGACACCAGAGCATCTGCTGTTCCTGGCTGTGGTTGGTGGCCAGCAGAGATGGCAGAGGCTTCTCCAGCTGATGCTGTGGAGCAGGAGCCCATCTGCAGCTCCATGAGGATTCTCAGCCCTGAATTCCCTCCATGAGGCTCTTTCCTTCTTAAGTGGAGTCACTTTTGGATTATAATTTTGGAGCCTGTCATGACTGTTCCATGACATTGAACACTTGCAAAAATTAAGCTGTTTATTCCACTGTTTTTCCTATCTGCTAAATATTGCTGTACGTTTGACAGAAGGGGTAAATGATTCATACTTAAACTCTGAAGAAAGAGCAAAACTTGTATCATTAAATTATTGTATAATTGTATAAGCAGTATCTTCATAGGATTTATTTAAGGCAGATGTTTGGATTATTTTTAAATAAAAAATATTAAATCATTTTAATTTTTTTTTTTTTAGCTGAAGGGATCAGAACTAGAAATAACACTCGTCAGAGGTGGTTTGTGTCACCCTACTGGTCCAGCCTGCGCTTATGTTAACCTTAAAGTTTGCGTGAATGGGACCGAGCAAGGTAGGGATGCGTCATTTTTGATCTGTCAGTGGTGGTTTAGAAATAAGACTTGACAAAATTCAGCGATGAAGAATGGAACCAAGAGTTTTTTTGCAAGATGTATGAGCTGCTGTCCAGTAATAGCTCTAAATAGTTCTTTGAAATAACAAGAATACAGCCATAAAAAGCAAGAATACATGTTTTCTGATGCAGACCTGATGAAAATAATGTGTGCACTTCTGTTGTCTTCTATATGCCATCTGAGTGGTTTTCATGTGTATATTTATACAAATACTTGTGCATTTATCTACATAGAGTGTCTATATATATATATATATATGGAAAATTTCTAGTATTTAGTATAATGCATTCAGGGAATGCTGAAAGTAGACTGTGTTTAACGTATAAACCTAGCTAACACAGAATATCTAGTGACTTTTTTGAATACTCGAAAATACTTAAGTGACCACAATGATATTCTTGAATGTATTACGTTGTTGGATTTTACATTAAAAGGAGAGGAACATAAATACACTCTAGCAAAATACTTTTCTCCATGTATTTGCATTTTGTGTGTCAAAAGAAGCATGTTTTGTTTAACGTAATCGCAAAGCTATTTACCCAGCTATAGTGAATTTACCTAAATAATTGTGCTTGTGATCTTAGTACAATCTGCCATTTTTAAATCAATACAATACTGGATTCAGTAATTCAGTGACATGGTAATCTGACAGTTTTGTGAACAAAACAATCATCATTTCCATTATGCTTAATCTGCAGTAATAAATTTGTTGTTCAGCAGTTTTCTTTCCTCTTTCCCTTTCCTATTACAGAAATTTCTGAAAATATGTGATATCACTAGTTCTGTTTTAAGTTACTGAAAGTTGTTAGAACAGCTCATTAGAAAAATTGAACTCAAGAAATTGCCTTCATATTGCATTATAAATTTCTTGATTTTAATTTTAGATGGTGTTTTGCTGCTGGAGAATCCAAAAGGAGATAATACCTTGAACTTCCCTAGACTTGTAGATGCAGTGTCCTCCATTTTTGGTCTTAAAAATTCAAAACTGACAATTTTTAATGGAAAAACAGGTAAGTGGAGCACATTATAAATAAATAATTGAATGTGCTTTTAGCAGTAGGTATGAGTTATGTAATCTAGGATTTTTTTTCCCCTAAAAATATACAAAATTGCCACGAAAATGCACAAGGAAGTTTTTTTATTATTATTTTCTATTACACAGTTTATTAGAATGTATTTATAGTCACATATAAATGTTTTCAAAAGCTGCTGCTTGGGAATGGTCATATCTTTTCTTAATTTATTTTCAGTTTGTTCTAAACAGGATAAAACTTGATCTGTTTCACAGAGCATTTGTATTAGTTCCTGACCATACTGTTTCTTAATGGCAAGCTGCAATCAGCTTCTGCATGATTTTTGTTTTTCCTAATGCCTCGCTGGGCAGGGTGAGAACTTAAAATTGTATGCAAGCAGATTCCTCTGTGGAAAGCAAAAAACTTTGTTTTTTGCTGTAGAGAAGTTTGAGGATTTCTGTGCTTCTTCCATTTAGAAAAATTGTCAGAATATTTTTGTGGCATGAGTTTGTGTTCTGCTAACAAGTGAAAGCATGAAATATTTCATGAGTTTATATATAGAGTCATAATTTGGGTTCATTACAAAGATAAAATAGCTGATTCAAGAGAATCAAAACAGAAAAAATGTTGCAATTAGTGACCAAGGGACCTTAGCAGCAAGCTGGCTTGCTTTCTTCCAAGATGGAGATTCTGCTTTGTTATTACATTACATATAATATTCTGATATATTAGCAAAAATGACATCTTAAAAAGCACTATATTAAGAACAAGATGACCCTAGTAATCAAATGACTTGCTGAATGCAGAAGGTAGCGACCATGCCGTGATGTGACTTTATGTGATTTCTGATGTTTCAGCAGTGATCATGTTTTGTTGCTAGGTTCACAGGTCCATTTTGAAGCTCAAATATTGTTTGCCTATTTCCATATATACTAGTCTAAAATGAGCAACAAAAACCCTAAAATAGTGCAGACATGGGAGTTTGGCCACAAAAGCCTTTGCTAGTGTATTCTCAAAGAAATGTTACCGAAGCAATGTTTAGGAGGGAGGCGGTTACCTTTGTCGTGAATGTTTGTGCTGGGATGGCTACAGAGCTTCCAGCGAGCACCAGTTCATGCATGTTTATGGTATATTAGAGAGATTTTCTTTTGTTTGGGGGTTTGCTTTTTGTTTTTAACTTCCTGGCTATATAATGCAGGAAGCTACAAACCAGAGCATTTCATAACCTGAGATGGCATGAACAGAGAGACCGAGGAAGGGCCTCCTCATGCAGGGTAAAGGCAAAGAATGATGTGTGTCTTGTTAACTTTAAATGCTTATGGGTGTAAGACAGTAAAGCACAGTAAGAAAAATAAGACCGTTTGCAAGACAGGCAGTGCTGTAATAGGATGTTATTACAAGAGAAAGGTGACAGATAACAGATGGTTTATTAACCTATTGGTGAATAAATAAAGTTGTGGCTTAATGAAATTGTGTTGTTGATGTCTGCCTTGCCGTCTTGCAGTTTGCAGGGCAAGGAGCCTCTAACAAGAATAAATGAAGCTGTGAACCATTTAGTGTTAAAGAAAAGGGGAGGAGAAGTCAAACGCTTCCCCCCAACTAATCTTCTCTACGTTTTATTTTGTCTTTAATTTTTCTGGCTCATTTTTTAAATTCTATTTTTAGTACTGAGTTAGGAATATGCGTGTAATTTTTCCCCCTATATATTGAATTTTTCAAAGGCCATGAGGCTGCCAGGTACCTTACAAGAGTATTACCATTTAGAAAATCTCAGCTGCAGTGAGAAATGACTTTAAAAGTGGTTTTAATATTGATGAGCACTTGCAATGTCTGCTTATTTTCAAGTGAGTCACATATATGGGTGGGGAGGGATTGGTATATACTGGTTGCATCTGAATTATGAGCAGGGCTGCTTTAAAGGGGTGCTAGGAGAAGCTGCTGCAGGCTCCCTTTCCATATGAGGAAATCTTGTTGGTGTGCTAGTTACTGTGTTAATTTTTCTTTTATTGCTTTCCTGTAAGTGGGGCTGGCAGAGCCCTTAGCTGTGCACGCACGCAGCTGCTCATGTCACTGCGGGGCAGCTCAGGGAGCTGCAAGGGGCTGTCCTAGACCCTCCAGTCTGCAAAACTGAATTATAGGTACAGCAATGAAGCTCCCACCCCACGCTTTTTTTTCTTTACTGTTAAAAAAGTTGATCTTGAAATGCCAGCACTTTTGCGCTGTTCTAGATAAAAAGCCTGGAGATTTTGTAACTTCTTCATATGTAGGCACTGCAAAAACTGGAAGAAAGGGTGTGTGTTTAGGGATTTTTTTTGTAGCAGCTTGTATAATTAATTTTTGGAAAGCAATCTAAGGGTAGATGTGGGAAGCTTTCATCCTACCTTAGGCATCGCATTTCATGATCCGTGGGATCATAAAATTTGCATGCAGATATTGAGCAATACAAGCAAATTTTGAGCTTATAGTCTGGTACTTCTCATTCCTTTATTTGTTTTCTTTTATTTAAAAAGTTGTTCTTGGAAAAGGGAGCAAAATCTTCCTCTCAAAATCATTCATTATGAGCGTATGGAAAATAAGCTTTCCAAAGCTTAGACTCAGCAACCTACGTGCTAGTAGCGCTGATGGGTAATGAAGACCTGTTGGAAGGACATGACAGATGTGCCTGCTCCATCTGCCCAGCAAGTACATTATTCTTATAAGAAATTAAATTTATTAATTCTTCCTGGGCTTGATAGTTGGAGTTCTTCAGCAGCTGCAGTGGCGGAGGGTGATTTTTGTTCTTTGTGTCTTTAATTAGCTTGTGTTCTTTCAATTTTGGGGCTATCAGCAGGGATTTGTTTTGTTTTTACATCTGTGGTAGATGGGGCAGCTGTTCGTGTATGCAGTACAGAATGAAACCTTACATGCTTTATTTTCTTACGGAAGCCTTGCTAATGTCTGGTTTGCCTGCTTGCGGCGGGGTAGTGTAGTCCTTTTAAAATCCTTTGAGTCAGCATCCTATTTTGATCATCTCCTCCACCATTTTCCCAATACATGTGGCTGGAGACTTCTACAGAATCTTCAGGTGGCGGTGGCATTGACATTAAGCAGTAATGAATATTAACACTGAGGACTTAGGATTTGCCCAGCTATTGATTTTGTATTTGTTGCCTTCTGGAGTTCACCCAAACAAACTCCCTGATGTTGTATAGTAACAAACATCCACTGGTCCTTCAGCTAATAAAGTTAGGATGCAGGGAAAGATCTTAGGCCTTGATCTAATGAGATGGAAACGCTTGGCCCAAGTGAATGATTTCTAGCTTATTTTAATTCATCAAATTGTTTTTATTCGCTTTTTATTTAATAATCATTTATATAAGAATGGGTTTAAAGTTTTGCATTGACATTAGAACAAATTTCCACATCCAATCGAGTACACTGCAATATTAAATATATATGTATTTCTGCCCAAATTCTATTTTTCAAAACAGAGCAATGTACTTTCTTGCAGAACTAATGCTGGAGAGGGAGGCACTTCCACAATGAGATGGAAAGTAGTTGGAAAGACTCCTTGCCAGCTCATGGCACGAGAGCTGGGTGTGATTGTCCCTGTTCTGGCCTGACTGGTTCCATTTTCTTTTTCAGAACTGATAAGCAAAACCGACGTGCTCAGTCTCAGCGGAAAGACTCTCCACGTGACGGCAGGATCAGCGCCGGCTCTGCTCAGCTCCCCCAACGCTCTCCTCTGCCAATATATCAACTTGCAGCTGCTGAATGCACACCCACAAGGTGTGTAGGGTTCAAACTACTTCTCACTTGCACAGTGTGCTTGTGACTTAAGTTTTGGGCCCCCTTGCTTGCTGATGGAATTAAGTATGTGTATTTTCCTTTGGTAGGGCTGACTTTTTTTTTTTTTTTTTGTGACAGAGAAAGAATAGCTGGTCTGAGATAAGGAATGGCATTTAAACCTGAGCCCTTCAACAGTGTTTTTCTGTTCTGGGCCATCAGATTTCTTATGCAGCTTATTCAAAAAGGCTCTGTCTAAAGCTGGTGAGAAAACGAAGAGGACGGTGGAGGAGGAGCAAGTTCCTCTCAGGGTGATTATAAACAGCCTGTGAATCACAGCTCAAGGTTATTTAAAAGCCAAAAGAGACATATTATTAACCTGATCTGAAGCTATAGATATGAGTGTATAAATCTATTTCACAGCTGCTAATCTCCTAATTTTTACTGTGAAACCTCTCACTGGAAAAGGTAAAAATATCTTGGCAGCCCAAGTTCTGCTATGAGTCTGTCCCAGGCTGTTATTCCATGGCAGTTTCCATCTCTCAGTAGTTAGGTATGGTTGTTTAATGACAAAAAATGAATTTGGAGAGCAAGTCCTAAATTTTAATTTACTAAGAAGTAGTAAAGCTATTCCTTGCCACTAGTAATACAGCTGCTTTTTTTGTTAGAATGTCAGAAAGGAACAGTGGGAACTCTTCTAATGGAAAACCCTCTTGGTCAGAATGGATTAACATACCAAGGTCTTCTATATGAAACAGCAAAAGTTTTTGGACTCAGGAGCAGGAGGCTAAAATTGTTCCTAGATGAAGCAAAAACTCAGGGTAAGCACAGACTTTTGGTTTGCTTCTTGTAATGTCTGGGGATGCTTGGAAGTTTGTGTTGAGAAGCTGCTCCCTAACTCTTTGCCTTTCTTGATTTCTGTGAGCTGGAGCTGAGGCCGCGTGAGCGCAGCGTGAACGTCAGTGCAGGGAGGCCGTGCACTGCACACAGCAAAGCACCTCACACCTCTCAGTGTTATTAATCTTTCATTTGTACTAACAAGTGCCAAAGTTTTAGATTATCTTTTATTTGCTTATGCTGTTTACATGGATTTTAGCATTCAGAGTAACACAGTAAACCTTTGATATCCTTTCACTTTGCTCTCAGCATGGGTCTTTGTGATTACCACATTGTCTTTGCTTAAGAAAGAGACTTCAGGTGCATTTTGTAGTCAGATTGGCTTTGAATCCTGGAAGGTTCAGCTTTGCAGCAAAATAAGCTACTCTGGTGTTGGTGTGGTTTGCTACAGCCCCTTGGTGGTGCGAAACACGGAGCTATTGGGCATTTAATGGCTGGAAACGAGCGCTGTGCAGGGCAGCAGGAGCGGGAAAGAGGCCTTGTGTTAATAGTCTCGGTAATGGAGATCCTGGTAGTTCTTGAGTTTCCCTTCTGTAGCTGCAAGGCGGGATTACTGTGTGATTGTATTTAATAGGTAATTAGAAACTGACTCAATTATGGATATATGCTATATTTATAAAAGGTTTCTTGGTAAGACTCTATTGATACAGACTACATACAAAGATATATATATATATATGAATTAATCTACTGTAGTGTGAAAGTCTTGAGGCATGCTTAACAGGATGGTCTCTCTAGATACTACTACCGTTCTTGCTCAAGGTATAGAACTCAAGTTAATACATGCATCTTCTTTTTCTTTCACCCGTTTATCAGCCTGTTGCTTTGACTTCTGTCAGGGGTTGGGTAGTAGAGAAGACTATTCAGTGGTCTGTGCGTTGCAGCCATTCTTACATGGTATTTGTGAAGATCTCTACTTTTCAGTGCCTTGTGTTGGATTATTGATATACACATTGTTGCATTACAAAATTAATTTTGTGAACTAAATGTCATTCCTTATGGATGTGAAGCTGGGAGAAGAAATGTTCTTTTAAAACCTGGACAGCTTAACTTCCAGCTGTGTTTTCAACTGTGGTAGTAGGAAGCCTAACAGGTGGTGACTTTTCCTTTAATGCACTGTGTTTTAATGGGTGGGAACTGAAGCTCAGCATTTCAGAGAAACTGGTAGAACTGTCTGGATAAAGAAATAAATGTATTGATAGCTCTAATATATAAGAAAGTACTAGCTATGTCTCTTGTTTTTCTTTTCTTTCAGAGATTACAAAGGACATCTCAATGAAGATCCTGAATATGAAGACTGTATATGTCTGCGTTATACCCACCACGGCTGAATGCTAAGGATGCCATTTTTATGAATAAGACCATGTAGACTTTTTTCCACAGAAGTGAAACCAAATTTAATTAGTATGCTTTCAAATTAACATCCTAGTTGTGTATGGTACTTCTAACATCTCAAATTGCACACAGGATGTTTTCTACCAGTGCATGTGTAATATGCTGCTCTTTTGTTTCAAATACAATGTATTTTCATTATGTTATGATACTGTAAAGCTGCTCAGAGTCATGTCAGAACTCCTTAACCCTAGATATCTATGCAGTAATTTACCTGGATGAAATGAGACTAGTACCTCAGTGATGCTGTTCTCTGCCTGCGTGTTACGCAGGGAGCCTCTTTGCTTTTCTAAACGGTGGGTTACATGCAAGGCTCTATGATACGTACACTGTGTTACAAAAGCTTTGGAATTTATTAAAGGGTTCCTAGCTTTGTTCATTCATTACTAGGTGGATTTTCCTGAAGCCTGTGGTGGTTGATTTAAAGTGTTTCCTAATTCCAGCAGTTTGAACAATAAATTTGCTTTCTCTCTGAAGTCTTGTTTCCCTGAATTTGCAGTGCATTGGTTCCCTGTGTTTTATAAGGATGACACATGGCACTTCATATGGGTTGAAGAAAATCTAGAGGAAATTTGAAATCTGAGAAAAATCTATTTAATAACTAAGTTGTGATATTGTCAAATTTGGAGTTTTTCTTGGAGCTGGGGTTTTGGGACTGGGTTGTATATGTACTTGCTTCAGATTTCAAAACAAGTTTTAGATTTAAATTAGTCCTAAGCTTTTCTTTATTTTTTGATTTAATATAGCCAGTATAATATAAAAGCAATATAATTATATAATGTATAATATAATACTTGTATACCTGTTTATCAAGTGAAATAACAGACAACCATTTTTCAGCTGGAAGATGATATTTTTGGCTATAATGCTGGAAGACTGAAGGGGAATTGGGCACAACTTTCACTGAATTTCATAGTGTTAATCATTGTTGAGACTTGTCACTGTACAGAACTCCTGTGAAGGCATGCGGTTGCCTTCACTGCTATGTCTTTTTAGTAGTTTTCTAAAAACAAGGTTTCATAAACTGCAAACAAGAGTATTAACAATGAATAACATGTTGTAAGAATCATGAAGTCTTGCTTAGCATATTTTTGTATTGCTGTTTCTCATTTTTCGTTACATTTGTCTAGCTATTTGTCTAGCTACAAATATAAATCAGAGCTTTTATTCTTTTCTGTAATGTGCTGTGTTACCAGGATAGACTAAAAATAAATACTCTACGTAGTAGTTATGCTTTAGTGGCTCATGCCAAAGTTGTTAAATGCTCATTTAAAGTAGATCAAGTCTACTTCAGTAGTCAGTATAAAAAGCATTGTTTTAAAAAAAAATATGTCTATATATACATATATATATTAAAAAAAATCAGTGCCTGAACTTACAGAAAACTGGCATTTACATTTTAATTTACATTTTAAAGCTAAGAGTTCTGAATTCACTCTGAATCAGTAACAAGTAGAAAACAAAATATTTATCATCATGTTTATACTTTCTTAAATGTACTCGTAACTGCTTAATGTCAAAAATAGTTTGTCCTGCAGAGAAGGACTGCTTTTTGTGACCTATATCTGATAATCTTTTACTTTGCATTACGTATAGTGAAGTAGGTTTCTGTAGGCAAAAAAATGCTTTATGCTGAAAATGAAAACTGCCTTTCTGTTGATTTTATACTTAAGCTTTCTCTGTGAAGATGCTCTGCAGAAGAAAGTCACCTGTGAAGCACTAGTAAAATAGAGACTGAGACATCCTGATAAACTTTATCATCACAGGTAAAAGATTTAAATTTTTTACTCCTTGGCAAGGGGTGAATGAAAAATAAAGCTGATAATCTTGTATGTACAGCTTACCCCTTTCAAAACCCATACAAACCTGAGGGAGAAAAGTCATTATTCCAGGAGAAGGGGATGGTATCAGAGTATAAGTTAGATGGGAAACATTGTGTTATTTCATTTATGTTTCCCTGCAATTTCTTTTGCCATCGTCTTTGTACTTCTTTCAACATGGACTGAGAATGTCCTTTTCCATGAATTTCTGCTCACAACAAAATGAGGCAAAACACGGTGTTGAACTGCTCCTACGAAGTCTCTGTGGTGTGCAGCAGTTGTGTTTGGCCACTACTTTATAGAAGGATGCTGCCTACCCAGCAGTTCAGATTTAAATCTGAGCAGTTATCTCTTAAATTTGTCTTAGTGTTAACTAGCAGTATTTCACACTAGTAGAAGATAGATGCATGTATTCACGTTGCTTGAGCTGGAGGCAAGCGCTGGCATACTTGGAAGAGCACAAGGAAGTACTTTGCCTTCTCTCAGGGTGCCAGTGGGGATGGCAGTGGGGTCGAAAGTGTCTCCTTTCAGGCGGCGGTGTGGCACTTGGGATGGTCTTTCAAAGAAATGCAAAACTCTTGCTTGTCAAGGAGTATGTTCCAGCTGGCCCTGAAGCTGTCTTCAGAGAAGCTGACCAGATGAATTCTTCAGTAGGGTCTGTTTTTCTTCTGCTAATGAGGCTTGAGCTTAAAAATAAGAGAACTTTATCCACCCATATAACTTTATCTACTTTTAAAGTAGATGTTCTTTACAGGACATGCAGTGTAAACAACTAAATTAGAGTGATTAATTCTTAATATAACTTGATGGTAATGTAGCATGACTGTGCTTTTTATATAAAGATATTGATTCTTTACAGTGAAGTGGGTATTGTGTGAGCACAAACTTTCACTTGCCTGTTTCTTTCCAGGGTTATGGACTTAATTTCCAAGGTCAGAAATAGTGCATGATAGTCTGTGACTCCCTTGACTGGAACAGAAACTGAGATGTACTCTTGCTGTCTCCAGTCCGATTATATCACAAGCCTGGAATTGCCTGTAAATGCTGCTTCTGTCTTTGGTAGGATCAGTAAAGGTTAGTAAAGGGGGAAATTCATTAAGCTTATGACAGGGAATGAAAGAAGGAGACCAGAGTTTGTCAGAAGATAACTGCCAGAAGATGACTTCTGGGTCAATTAATTTGCATCAGTCTCTTACATAAGTAGCATGTAATTAGAATTTTTTTGTTGTTGCAGAGTAACAATTTAATTCTACTTTTAGCTGCTGCTCTGCTAGTCAGCTAAGCTATCTTATCTCTAAATCATAGTGACAGAGTATTAGGAAAAAGTTGTGACCCAGTAGGGTGAAGTTGCGCTTCTTCTACTACCTTCTTCCTCTACATCTGTTTTTAGTATTACCTTATTTTCTTCTGGATAATCTCTTAATTATTTCTTGAGAGAACTTCTCTCATGAGATCCTAAAGTGAGAAAAGTTTACTACTAGTTTTAATTTTTTACTAATTCACTTCTATAACTACATCTAGGTTAAGCTAATAATAGTATTTTGGCTTGATGTGATAGTCTTCATGGTTTATATACTTCAATTAACTTCTCTCTTAAGTAGTTTGTTATAGAAATTAGGTCCTGGACCACTGTTGTCTCTTGTGTAGGAAAAAATGTGAGCACCGAGCTGCTTGCAGCACTGTTAGCCGTTTATTGAACTCTGCTCAGAAACCCGTGTTCTTGTGACCTGCTGGTAGGTTCCTGATCTTCCCCTGCTCTCTTGGTGGAGATGCAGGTGGCTGCAGGAGCTGGGTGCTGCAGAGCAAGCTCTGTGCAGCTTGGGAGCTGCAGGAAGTGCCACCAAATAGATGGTTTTTTTTGTCCAGCAATCCCGGTGCTGTAGTTTAAAACAGAAAAACAGACACATCTGTTTTCTTCCACACCCTGCACCCCCTTTGCAGTGTCTCACATGGGCTCATCCCCTTCTCCCCCATCTGTCCCTTTTCTTCCACATGGGTATTCATTGGTTGGTCTGCATTATCATCCTTGCCAGTGGATTTATTGGAAGGATGTGTCATGGGCAGAGGCTGGTGTGGGGGCCGCATCCGTGGGTGCGTGCCGAGGCTGAGCCGGGCGCAGCCGCGGGGCTGCACCAGCCTGCAGCAGGGCCGGGCAGCAGCAGCGCGATGGACAGGTCACCTCCTTCCAGCTGAGTGTGCAGCAGGGACAAACCTGCGTTTAGTGGCTTGCTGCCATGCAGAAATGATAAGGAACATTGGTGTCCTCTTGCTTCTAACCTTCTCATGGAGAGCTGATAATTTAGAAAAATGAAGTTGCAGCTTCTGCTTTTCTTCTTTCAAGCTGACTAGCAGCTAGTAGCTGTGTACACAGCCCCTTTGCAACTCAGCATACCTCTCTCTTTCTGTAGTTCTTCAGTGAAGGTGGAGTCTGGGTATCCTTGTCATTACTGGCTGAGCACAAAGCAGTTGCCTAGGGGCCAAGGCTCCTGCTTGTTTGTTTATTTGTCCTCTTCTGATTTCTTTATGGACATTTCTTATGTCCTCTTCTGATTCTCAACATTGACAAAGTAGATTGAAAAAGATAATGTGCAGACCTTTATAACAAAAAGTGAACTTTAAAATGGTGTCAGATGTTTTGCTTTAGCGTCTTTAAGAAATGAATAAGGAAAGAGGAGTACAGGGTGATGTGCATGCAGAAGTAGTTTTATGGCACAAACACGGAATTAATTTTCTTCTTGCTGTGTGAGTGGTGGCTAGCTGGGGATGGGTCTTCAATTAGGAGGTCTTCGATTGATTATCCCCAGTTAAAATGTTTCTGTAACCAGTAGAATTACAGCTTATGTGTAATTTGGGGAGGGACCTATTTCAGCATGTCTAGGTTCCTCAGTTAACTGAGCAGAGTTCTAGTAGTTTTAGTTAGGATTCCCTCTCTCTTCAAAAGACTTTTAAAATTCCTTGCAGCTGCAATTAGAATAAAACTGCCCCTAAATATCTGTTGAGTGTGTAAGATTTTTCTAGAGTCAGAGATCACGGAGTTCTGTAAATTGCCCTAGTTTTGCGATTGGTTCTCAGTCCCTAAAATCTCCTATATATTTAAAATGCCCCCTGGCACTTAATATTTGCTACCTTTGATTGTACATGACAGCCAGACATCTGTGCACAAGGTGTTCCTTAGAATATAATCTGCAGTACACTGGAAGGACACATTTCCTTTACTTTTCAAGCCAGTTATTTTGCAAAGAGAAAGATAGTGCAGTGTCATTAATAGTGCAGGCAACTCTCAGCATTGTGGCCTATTTCAGCCATTATTGTTTATGAATGTCATGTGCCAGGCATATGCAGAATGAGGGAAGGGAAATTAAGACACATGGCTAATTTGGAGCATCTTAGTCTGCAAACTCATGTTTATGGACATGAAATTATCTAGATAAGGATGAAGGATCCTGAATATTGCTGAAGATCACTGCACTTGTGATGGGTTAATAATTAAATAAGAATAATAATTTCATACATTTGTCAATCAGAACAAAAAAAAAAGCAAATACTGGGGATGGAAAAACAAAACTGTCATCTGTAGAATAATGGAACAGTCCTTCTGCTCTACCACTGATAAGGCTTTATCTGGATCACTGTGTCCAATTTCAGGACCTTTGCTAAGAGGAAGATGTTGACCGTGTGGAGGGAGTCAAATAAAAAGAAGCAAGGAATGAAGTTCGGAAACCTGACCTATGAGGAATGATTGAAAGATCTGGCTTGTTTAAACTACAGCAGGGAAGACTCAGGGTGAGATACGATAAGTTCAGATAACTAAGTGGTAGCTGCAAAGAGAATAGTAATGAACTCATCTTCATATTTACCAAAGATAAGACAAAAAGCCTGAAGCTAAATTGAATGGCAATTTAGGCCACACATTAGGAAAAGCTTTCTGATTATATGAGTAATTAGCCCCGGGAAGGGATGGCCTGGGAGGATGACCCGAGCTTTCAAGGGCAAATGTAAGAACAGGGTACGAAGTGGTCTTCCAGAAACAGTTTGTTCTTTGGTGGGAGACCTGTCAAAGCCTTTTCAGACCCATCTTTATCTGTTTTTCCATCTAGAGAAAAAAAGGCTTTCGCAGATTTCTAACATTGAGATTCTGCTTGTCATTAAATATATACTAGTTCTGAGATCCGTCCAGATCCTTATAATATGCTCCCCCTTCTGTTTTTTATATTTTAACTATGTCATCTAATGTTATCTAAAAAATGTCTTGGCACAAATGCCAATTGAATCAGTGAGAGCTGCATTCGGGTTACTGCTGTTACATGTACAGGCCAGAGGCACTAGCAGATTTTGCTGTCACTGTTTGAGGACCTTCAAGAATTTGTTGTTCACTTAGTGCTGAAAAACTGGCATCTGGCTTAAACCATCAACTCTGTCAAAGGGAAGTGTCTATATTAAAGGTAGACAATGGAGAGGAGATGAACTAAAATGTTTAGCTTATAGTGCGGGGCATCAGACAGACAGTCACTAAACCTTGACAGGAGCTTAGTCCTGATCTTCATTCTTCGCATGAAACTGTCTCTGTAATTGAATTTAGAAAAAAGTGATTATCAGTTTGCAAGGAGAAAAAGTCAAAAAGCAACAGTGTAATGTCTGTTAATTCCAGCACTTCATTATGATTAATTGCATGAGCAAGGCTGTGTTCAGTGGTGGTGAAATGGTCTCACTACATCTGTATTTCTGATCTTCCAAGTGTAGTGATGCTCAACAATGCAGGCTTAATGTCTTTCCCTCTGTGGCCAGTGTTAATTTTTGTACTTTGGTAATACAGAGTTCTGAATCTTTTATGGAAAGCTTCAGTCTCTGTAGCTCTGTGACTGAGTTCAGTCCCAGCTCTATGAATTTGTGCTTAGATATTTTTTATCACTTCTGTACATTGGCAAAAGAAAATATTCCCTTTCCCCAGGGAAAATAACAGATAATCATCAACAGTCATCTTTCACATGAAAATAGGAGGAAAAAAAAAGAAGAATCCATAGAAAGGTATCACAAATTAGATATATTAGTCTGCACCAAAATTGTGTTTTTATTTTTGTAGCATCAGCTAAAAAAAACCTAAACAAGAACTGCATCACAAAGAACAGTCATGTTACCAAGCTTGAATTTGGCAACTTTGTCAAATGTTTGCTCTGACCTTTATTATTGTGATACAAGTTACTTTCCCTTGGACTTTCAGCAGGTATATAGGTATCCATGACGATGGTCAGGATAGACTTTTTTAGCAGATGCAGCACCCTAAAGTTGCTCAGCGTGACCCCAAGGATCTCAGAATATTCCTTGATTTCCTGCATTTCTCTAATGTTTTGTGACCCATTGCAGCGTTGTCTTCAGACCTGGCCATCCCGTGCTGGTTTTACTGGCTCTCTTTTAATTCCTGCACTGCTATTGCTGTTTCTCTTCCTATGGGCTTGGGGGATTATTAGGCTTGAAGATACTTTAAGCAGGACTTGACTGTGAGGTTAACTTGGAAGACAGGAGTGTGGTGTCTGCCACCGAGGGTCGTGTCTCAGACCTTGTTTCACAGCAAATACATTGATGCAGGAGGTTGGCTTTGTTGTCAGCAGATTGCAAAACAGAGAAGTGCACAGCCCTTATGGGAAAGCATTTATAGATTATTAGTAGTGAGAGTTGTCTCAGGTGAAAGTGTGCAAAGTGTTTTTGACCATCTCTTGATGAATCCAAGAGCTAGAGATCAATATGCTCTCAGTATTTTTTTTTCCTCCTGTCATCAACATACTTTGGGTTCATTATCCTTAAGGAGAATGAATGGTAGTGATGGTACTTTCTTTCTAAATAATATTTTGAAGTGGACAATATTATCTATGTATATTTTTAAATATTAAGAGCCTTTTTGAAGGCTTAGTTTTCAGACTCTTGCGACTTAATTCCAACCCTAATTACTTTCCTATTACCTCTGTGATGTGTGAGAGTTGCGAAATGAAAATGTGGCTTTACTGATTAAAAGTACTGATGTGGGATGAATAGAAGAATTACTGGGAAAAGAAAGTTAGTAGTGATTTCTTCTGAGACCAAGAAATAGGCCAGTTACACCGTAACTTCGCATTTTTCAACTTAATACTTCGGCTTGCAGCCTGTGGGTATTTTCCTGCGTCCACTTAACTCAATGGCAAAACATGAACTCTGCCCACCATCTTTCTCCCAAACCCACTATTTAGAGTGTGAATCCGAAGTAATTTTCTGTGATATCAAAGCCAACTGACCTAGTAGTCGCAAGCAGTAACTTATTTTTTTTAATAGCTTCTATCATAATAGCAGGCAGGAATAGGAAGGAATGATGCCAGAACAAAATGAAAGATATTTTCATGCAAATGTAGATAATAAAAAGAAAAGACAAGGGAAAATGTGTATTGCAAGCTTATTTCCTTAAGTGAATGGTTTTAGAGTGTTAGAGTGATAAGAGGCCAAAATAATTTATATGGGATAATATACCAAGCAGATTTTATATAGCCTTTTAATAATATGCTTAACATATTGCCAGTTTAAAACTATTCTACATGGAATAAGAATCACTTTGGAAAAAAATATATTATTCTCTTTCAAAGAGTCTTTAGAAAGTTTTATAGTGGCAGATAGTAGTATCTTTGTTACTGATCTTTCAGCGTTTTCATGTGCTATATCAGATTTTTTCATCAGAGGAGTTTTTCTAATTTTTTTTTTAATCTCTTGGCGAGGGAGGAAGGAGGGTTGGTGATACCGAATGAAGATCGCAGTTGATGCCTTTCAAAAACAAGGCTTTTGAAGATCAGCCAGTTTGCACTATTGCTGCTGCTTAAGGAAATGAAGGGATGTGCCGCAGGAGAAGAGCGTTTCTGCAGAACGCTCTGCCCTGGCACTAGCAGTGGTTCCAGCCCACGGTATATTACTCAGATTCTTAAACTGACGAATCTTGGGATGTTAGGGATTTTCTGAAGTGAGCTAAGAAGTGCTGTTTTCTTTTGTTGAGCTTAATAGAAAGTCCCTGTAGCTCTGGAAGAAGCGCTGTTTGCTTTCAGAAAGATGCTTCACTTGATCAGCAGGCTGTTGAATTTTGTATTAAATCTGGTTTTCAAATAGATTTAATGTCATGATTCAATGGCTAATGCCACAGCCATGCAGTGGATTTTATTAATTCAGAGGTGACAGAGGGGAGCGTTCCACAAGGGGTACGGCTGGGAGAATAAATTTTACAGCTGCTGGTCAGACACATAACTTGGCCGAGAGTTTATAGGCAGGAAATCAGGAATATATAAACATGCAGGACATACAAATCAGTGCAATTTAATAATAAGAATAAATAAAAAGGCTAGATAGGTGGAGATATGGCTGCTATCAAGGAGAGACAATTATTATGTTGAAGGTATTAATTTTTTTTTAAAAAAAGATCAATAAGAATCTATGGCAAGAACAGTGATAGCTGGTAGATCCGAAACACTGAGTGCTCTTTATCATTTTCTGCTGGATATTTTTCCTAATGGCAATGATAATACAGATGAGCTGTGGGCAGTAAATTCTGTTTTCTGTTTTGAGACACAGCAGTGTAACATCCTTCATCTGACCTATTCTGCAGATAAGGCTTAAATAAAAGCTAGGATAATGGATAAATAAAAGCAAGAACCAAAATGCCTCTAACCTGCCTTGCAAAAGAGAGGAACAAACTCCCATTTCATTCTTGGTTTCTCTGATTTCAACAGGGGCTCTTAGTGCTGAAGCTGAAACTTGCTCCAAGAATCCTCAGCACAGCAGAGTTGAGTTAATGAAAAATTTCTTTGCATCTTAAGTACTAAATCAAACGACTGCCCTTGAAACTTTCCAGAAATATCATACCAAATATGGCTTTCTCCATCTCCTTGAAATATTGTCTCCATTTCACAAATGGATAAACAGAAGCAGCTCCTACTGTTAGCTTCCTTGAAGGCACGGTGAATCAGGACAGGATGGTATATAAGATCTTAAAGTGTGATGTTCTGCATAGAGGTGTCAAGAAAAAGCTCTTACTCTATTTTTATTTTGACTCAATAGTGCTAGGAGTATGGGAGTTTATTCAGCCCTTGGTATCTCTAGTCATTGCCAAGCAACTTTCCGCTGTGGTTAAATAATAAGATCAAGGCCTAACTTTAAAATTAAATGTAACAAACGATAGAAAAGAGAAGGTGGGATGGATGATTGAAGGGTTTTCATGGGCTTCTGGGCTTCTATGCAATTCCTAACACTGGAGAGGGGTGAAATAGCTCAGTTCCTTCCTCTCTTTCTTCTTCCCTTCTGTATCCTGACCGTATTTGCTGAACCACAAAATGTTGCAGTGCTGTACAGCACACTGACAGAAATCAGTATGGGGAAGCATTTGCATAGTCTTTGCTCATTGCTATGCAAAACATCATGTATTGAAGGTTGTAGCTTGACGAGCTAGCACCTGAATGTATGAGCACTACTTTTCCACAATAAAAGGAGGTTTTACTTTTCTTTACCCACTTTTAAGTTGAGTCACTTCCTATAAATACACTGAACATAATGAGGATTTAGGCATGAAACAGTCTGTACTAGCATTTTAGGAACTAATTTTGTATTTTTTGTACACTTGAATTACATGCCAAGCTAATCTTAGAATGCCTCTTAAAGCTTAGCAAGGTCAAATAAGTGCTTTGTGCAGTTACACACATAAGTTGTATTTAACTTTTCATTAACTTTTCAGTGTGCTAAAAAATATGCATAATTCATTTCCCTGCTGTTTTTACTGTAACCATATGATAAATGAATAAGAGAGGGAAAAAGATGAGAGATTGGGGAAGCTTTGTCATGTATGCCTACTACTGAGAAACCACTAAGACTGCCAACTCAAAAAGCATGCCACTGTATAGCTTCATTTTTATTCAGATCCCAGTAAGTTATATAATTAAAAGGGTATTAATCTCTACTAAGTACATCTACTTGAACACCCCCTTATAATTGTAGAACTTTGTAATAATTACTACTTTAGCATAGACTTTCTGATTAATATATGCCATTGCAGTTCATTAAAAGTAAGTAATGTGCATATGTAGAGTTTTTGAAAAGTTTTAAGAAATAGCTGATGATTTGCTTGTGTCTCTTTGCTCTGTTGTGTAATATAGTTGCTTTTCCCATATGGATATACTGCTTGTCTTGTGCAATTCATCAACCTTTTTCCAAATATTGTGTCGTCTTAGCTGGGCTTGCTTTTTCTTTTCTTTTTTTTTTCCCATCTTGCATAACTGAATATACAATTTAGTCTAGCTTCTGTGCTTATTTTTAGATTATAGGACAGTTAGGCTATATGTGAAGATACCGCTTTTCACTGCCCTAGTAGATTCTCTATATTAATCTCAACCTGTTACATTTGCTTTACTGCAGAAATTGTGAATTTTCCTTATTGAAGTTCACATGAGATTGAATCAAGTATATATTTTAAAATATCTTAAATTTTGCTCATATGCTGATTGTTCCAAGATGGCTAAAAAACGTGTTAAAGTTAGGTTGAGAGAGACTCTGGTTTGCATGCTCTTTTTTTCTTTGCAGAACGTTGTTGCTGCTGACAATGGCCAAGTTTAAAATGTTTAATGAAAAAATCTTTGAAGTTTGGTGATAGGACTGAGAAAAATCAGATAAGTGTGACAGTGTTTAATCAAAGCAGTAAAGGAGAAACTATTATATTTGTCTGTATGGGTTACTCAAACTTTACTAATATGGAACCTTTTTGCCTTTTTTCCTCCCTTACCTGGTGATCTGTTGACACTATATATGATGAGAATTTATTGTCTAGGGCAGAAACTGCAACTAGTTATCCCAGAAGAACTGCAGATCATATTGATTATTCACAAGAATCTGTTCTCTGGTGAAGCAGCTCCTGAATTTAGGGCATAACTTGGTACAATAAGATGCCTTGCAAGTTTTCTAAATAGCAAAGTAAACTTGGGCCTGAATGTTCTGATAATTGAATGTCCAACTTTGTTACAAAGGGATAGGACTCGATGCTTGTCATCAAACGTTCATCTTCCAGATGTCATTCCTAGTCTCCATGTTTCATGAAACCTTTTACTATTGTATAATGTTTTCTTGTACAACACTGCCTCTCGCCTCACTAAAAAAGGTGACACATTTTATGAGTGCGCTTGGCTCTCTAGTTCTAGTAGATACAGGTCATTCAATCCTTTATATTGCCAGGTAAACTCTGGAAATGTATATGGATTCCTTGGGAAGATGGTATGAATGTATGCTATAAGGTATCATAGCATAGTTATATGCTTTGGAAACCTACCTCGGTTTTAGAAATTTCATAAAGGATTCTGAAATACAAAGAGTAGCTGTTACATTCCAGCTTACATAATGTAATCCCAGCCAAACTGTAAACTCTTGAATTGACATCCTTTACTCCCTCCTTTTGGAGTCTCTGAAGTTCTTCCTCTGGTTAAGTTCTGGAGGTTAAGTTCTAGGTTATGAGCACCATGTGAAGTGGAGACCTTGGAAAAACTCTCTGATTCACTCTTAAATTTGATTAATCTAAGATGCATGTTGTGTTGAAGTGGTGACTGTGTGATCTCTGCCCTTCAGGTTCTCTTGACAAAGCAGATGACCTCCTACCTCTATGTGCCCTTATTAACCAGGAAAACTGGGAGGAATTTAAAGGAAAAGCTAAATCTCTCATATGAGTGAACATATAGTGAATTTAGGGGGAAAAAACCCTAATGCGTATGAATCCTAAGCTCCAAAAGAAATTGAGAAGTATTTAACTATTGTAGCTTAGTTGAAACCTTTATTATGAAGAGCATGTTAATGAAATTACGGTGACAGCTTTTTCTAGTTTTAAATGCTAGAAATGGTTTTAAAGGACTTGGAGGGGTCGGTACTTGAGTTCTCTGGCTGTCCTGCTTCCCCACAAGTTTGTGCCAAGAGAAGGTTGAGACTGGAATTTAAATGGTGTTGAGGAAGTGATGATAGAGAACAGAATAAAATTAACAGCCTGTCCTCTCCAGGGTGGCCTGGGGTGCAGAAACACGAGGAAGACCTCCAAGCTCCCGAATGAAATGCTCATGGGATTGGCCTTAGCGGCCTGTGTGTGCTTTGCAACATGCAGAAACCCTTTTTGGTGACTAAATCCATCTGCCAGGAACTCCTGTGCCCATCAAGATCCCTTCTGCTCTGTGGTTAGGGCTAATGCTCGCGGTGGAGCTCTGTGGCACAGCAGAGTGGGTAGGACCTTCAACGTGGTTGTTGCTGGGTTTTGTGGGATATTTTAGCCTACATTGCTAATGGAAGCTCTAGTTTCCCGGTGTTGGATGTGGGCAGTCTGTATTTCACCCTTCACCCTCAATGTAAAAATCCTCTTATATCCCCCCCGAGCCCCTTCAGGTGCCACGTCCTTGAGCTGGAGCGCGGTTTCGTCCTTCCCCCGAGGTAGTTCTGAGAGCGCTGGCCGCAGGCGAGGGGCGTCATTAAAGGAAAGGGGTGGCGGGAGATGCGCGCGGCCGGCGGAGGGAGGTTCCGCGCTCCCTGAGGGCCCGGGCGCTTCCCGCCGCGGCCTCCGCGCCGCTCCCGCCGCTCCCGCTGCGGGGAGCCCCAGCGCCGCCGGGCCGGCGCGGGGCGGGGAGGAGAGGAGAGGAAGGCGCTGCCCGCCCGCCCGCCCCCGCGGCCCCCCGCAGCCCCGCTAAGAGCGAGCAGCGCCGCCGCGCACGGAGCGAGCGAGGGAGGCGCCGCCGCCGGCTTGCTGCCGCCGCCGCCTCAGGTAAGAGCGGCGCTCGCCGCCGCAGCCCCGGTCACCTTGGGCATCCCGGGGCGCCGCGGAGCCCCGGGGCTGCGCTCGCTGCCCTGCGGCTTGGCTGGGGCCCCCGCACTCGCTGCGGCACTGGGCGGGCTGGGGAGAACCGGGGAGCGCTGTTCTCTCCGCGCCAAGTTTCAGGCAGTGACGCTGGTTCTAGAGATCCTTTCCTAGCTCTCTAATTTGTCTCTCGGCTCTGTTCCTGAACTCGGGGTTTTGACCCCTGCCAGGGACGTGAGTGGAGGCAGAGGGACCTTGGGAGCACCTTTAGCTCCTTTGCACAGGCCCACAGAGCTCTCCCGCTGCGCAGCCTCTCCCCAGTGCAGGCTTGACGGTGCCCCAGCAGCGGCTGCTTTCGCAGCCCTGCCGTTCGCTGGAGCCCAGCGAGTATCTGGGCTCGGGGATGGGCTGCGGCGCGAGCCCGCGCTCCCCGTCACCTGCTAATACAGCAGCCGAGTCGTCCGCTGCAGTCCCCAGCGCTGCCGTCTCCGCTGGTGTTGCCGAGCTGTGCTTTCCTGCTGTCACCAAGCACATGGCATTCAGTTCCACAAACTTTGACTGGGAAACTATGCTATAAAGGCAAAACAGGAGGTGTTTGTTGTCTTTCCTGTGCCTTTGCAGGGTCTGTGGTGTTTTAAATGGAGGAATCCTCGCTCTCACAAAATTGCACAGTTGGAAAGTTTACTTATTTCTACATGTTTTCTTGTTCTTTGTCTGCTTTTTCTTCCCTACTTACTGTTGTATTGTTTCATCACCTTGTGCCACTGCATCTTGCACCACTTCTGTCCTACAACTTTCAATCACTTTCTTTTTATTAGAGTATTTTTGTAGTGAACTTTGATATTTGAGGAGCAAGATAAGATAGTGAGGAGATAGGCCAGCTAAAAGCAACCACATGGAGGTGGATGTTACTGCTTCCAAAGGGAACTAAAATGCAGGTTTATAAACAGGGGGGTAGTTGACACTGCTGTAACTTGATTCTTGAATGGGAAAAAGAGGTAGTTGTTTACGGCAGTGCCTTAACGAATACTAATGTGTCGCCGGTGGACACTGCGAGCCCTGGGCTGCTCTGTAAGTAGGTCTTTGAGAGGGGCGTGAGCGCTGTGCGTGCAGCAGCGCTTCGTGCCTCATCCTCCCAATGCATCTGCTCTGTGATCAGGTTAATGTGGCTCCTCAAGGAAAAGTCAATCTTCTGTAACTCTTTTTCATGGCATTTATATGAAGAATATCTGCAGGTGCTTGTGCATGCATGTGTTGTGCTAAACTAGATTGGTGGGTTTTGTAGTGACTTCGTGCCTTAATGCGGAGGCCTTTTTCTGGCATGGGCATTGCTCTAAGTTCCTCCTTAATCAAAGTGTGCAATATGTTCAGTTCAGTGTCAACATTAACTGAAAATGTTTAACACTGAAGAGAAATAATGTTTTGGTTAATCTTGCAGTGCAAAGTACAGTTAACTGCTTCATATTTGATCTCGTTGCTAGTGTTGTCCTTTGCTCATGTGCTGTAAGTCTAATTCTGCTACCTCTTGGTAAGCCAAGCTGTTTGGACATAACATTGGCATAGGTGTCTCATGTGTCTCTTCACCTGCCCTGAGCATCAGTTGCCTGTTTCCTCGCCCTGATATGTGCTTGGAGTTCGGCAAACCCCATGAGATGAGTGTTCAGGAGCTTATGTTGTTTGGTGATGCTGTCCTGTTGATGGAATCCATTTTGGATGGAGACAAGGGGCCTTCCTGATGCTTGGTGGGCTTGGTTTGCTTTCCCTCAAGCATGTAAGGTGTCTGAAGTCACCTCTGACACCTCTGGTGTCCTATGTGGCCTCAAGCTCCCACTTCAGAAGGACTTGAATGGCACTTCGGGTCCCATGAGCTGCCTCCTCAGAGGTAGATGCAGGTCTGGTGCCACTGGCTGGTGCCTCCACTGCCTTCAGGTGCTGCGAGGACATTGTCCGGGGTGCCAGTGATGTGATTCACAGGAGAGCTCTATCTGAATACGAATAATCCTCCAAGGGTTAGCTGAAAGTTTATCTCTAGTAACAAAAGCTGCATTTTCAGGTTATTTGTCCCTAACTTGGAATGAAATTTAGAGAGTTAAAAAAAAATCTGATAGTCAAAAATGTCTATTTGAGCCATTATATCTACAGTATAAGTGCAGTGTGATGAATGGAGTTGGGGAAGAGAAGTCTTTAGTTTATCTGTATCGCCCATTAGGGGAAAGCAGGGTAATTATCCATCCCTTAACTGATGATGCTTGTGGCTGGCACAGAGAGACTGAGAAACAGAGGAGAAGGGGGAACAGAGTGAACATATTGATAAAATTTTGCAGCTGTTGAAGACTTTTTAAAGTAAACATCTGAATGAAGTTCAAACTTGTGACAAAGCTTATCCCTGGAATCAGTGTCAGATTTAATTGAGAGTTCTGTTTAAAACAAAGCTTTATGTATAGTGTATACTGTAACATAAATACTCACAATTCACAGAATTAAAAGAACATAGATTGTCCTTTAAAAGATAAAATATGTTGAAGTTGAAATGAAGATTAGTATAAATACAGACTATGTTATTTCTTTTATGATTAAAAGTGGCAAATGCAAGAGGATAGAATAGTTTTAAATATTAAACTTAGATCTTTAGAAGAGCGAATGTGGACAGATAAGTTGCATTTAGCAGACACGATAGTCGTGCTTATTATTATGTAGTGCCTGGGATACATGAAAGTCTTTATATATGTTATATAGAGAATATCTAGTCTTTAGTATATACTATGAAATTATTAGATCAGAAAAGCTTATTCTTTTGTCTTCATATATTTTGTTTGAAGTTTCTTATATTTCATAAAGTATTTGAGTTCTACTTCATAGGCATAATGAACTCTTTTCCACTTATTGGATCTAATATAGTACATCCTAATTGAAGCGTTACTGGCATTTTCCTGGGTGACTCCATAAGTGTCAACATGGTTTTTTATCTAAAGGTCATTGATGTGGATAGCCTTGGTTTCACGTACTCTGAATTTTGCAATTATGATACATAGTCTGTAGCGAATGAAGAAAAGAAGCAGCATCCAGCAGGGATGTCCTCTGAGCACCGTCCCACAATCCTGGAGGGCTCTGAGTGTTGCTTGGAGGTGGTGGTTGATGCATTTAGTTGGAAGGGTATTTTGGAGGCTTCCTTCCGTACCTCCATGTGGCTTCCTGAAGCAGGTGTGCTTGGAGAGCCCTTTGCTTGGGAAGACAACCTGGCTGCAAGGTTTCTGCAGAAGAACCGTGGTTCTGCGTCCCAGGCAGTACCGCTGGTCGCAACGCAGGAATTGTCACAGTGCATTTGTTTATTCCCAAGAACTACCTTAAAGGGCAATAGCCCTGGGCCCTGGGGGCCGGAAAGGCCTTTCTAGGCAGGTGCTTCTTGCGAGGGAGGCACTGTGACCCGCCTGGATGTGGCCGCCTGGTTGTGCTGCGCCATGTGTACACACGGGCACTGTCCCCGCGTTTGCAAACACATCAGGCATTGATTTGAGCGGGTTGGGAGCTGCGGGGCTGAACCGGTTGGATCTCCCCTTCAGCCAAGCCTAGCAGCACTTTGGCTCCCCGTGTGCTTTCTGTATTTGAATTGCTTGGAAGCTCAGAATAGTGAAGTTGTCTCTATTCAGCATTTAAATTTCTAAGATTTAATAAGTCATTAATTCCATAGTGTTTGGGGAGTTACCTTTAGCCCTATGCATCTGTTAGCATACCTAGGATAGCTTGCATTAAACTCCATGAAATCAAGTCTAATACAAAGTTATCCAGCAGGGATGAAGTGTGCTGGGAGGTGTTGCAACTGCCAATGTCAAGTCCATGCTATAGGCACCTCTCTTGAAAATTTTCTGAAGAGTAGATTTCTTCTGGAGGTCAGTAGTGAGCTTAACACTAACATATTCTTATTGATACCTCCTGGTGAGCAGGAGATGCATTTCAAGCCTCTGCACAGTTTAACTGTTCCAAAGCTACTATGTAGCCCTGAATGTATTTGCTGATCATTTATATTTTATGCTGCTTATCAAATAGTGGATCTTGATCAGTGAAAGATGTTTCTACTAATAGGAAATCTTATGTCATAGAATACAGGATTGCATTCATCAGAACATACAAAGCATGCCCATATGTTAGAGCTTTCAGCCTTTCAGTTTTTGCAGTGCAGGTGAGACCTACTTTATGGATATTTTAAACTTTTTTCCCTTCTCCTAGACAGGCTAATAATTTAAGAGGATTGAAATAATAGGAAATTTGTTTTGGGTGAATGTTGTCTGTGGCTAATATATGAAATTCCCAATAATTTGATGGCTTCCTATAACTGGAGTCTTGAAAACTTCTCAAGTAGAACTGTTATTTGAGGAGATTTAAGAGAACTAAGTGCAGAACAATGTCCTTTGCCACAGTAATTCCACTTAAGACTTTTATTGATAGTGAGTGCTGAAACTTAAGGTAAATTCAGCTGATCCAAATAACTGTAGGTTTTCTGTTCTTTGTCATCTGAGGAAATTGATGTGTCACTGTGGTGGCCTACAGCAGTAGTAAAAGCCAAGTGCTGATTAGGAGAAGTTTACCTAGAAAAATTAGTTAATGGCAAGCCACGTTTAGTATATATGCAACTATTTTGCTGCATTAAAGTTTTAATGTGAAGTTTAAATGCCATTTTAATGCATCATCCTACAACATTTTTAAAAATGTTCATCAGTTTTTTTCTGACTTGTGCTAAGAAATTTGCCACGTCTATTTAATCCTGTTTTAGTAAACTGAAAATAGAACTGACATGAATTGTAGCCTATATGTATTTGGAAGTAATTATATCAAGAGAAGATATCAAAATTGAATGTGGAAAGCATCTATTCTATATTACTGGGTTCTTCATGACAGTACTTAATTTTAGTGTTCAAAAGGCTTGGCAAAAACAGACCTGTTTCTGGTGCTGTGTGCTGGTACTATAATCACCTGGAAAAGATCAGACTGTTTCTTACTGAAAGGTTAAGTATTCTGAATTGTTAATGTGAGATGTTTTGTCCCCTTCTGATTCGGTGTCAAGTGCTAACAAATTTGCAAGAAATAGAAACAAGAATATGTCATTATAGACTATGAAGTTTTAAGTTTTCATTTTTTTCCCCATCTCTGGTTTCATGAATTTCTGGAGTGGAAAAAAAAGGAAAAATTGCATGATGTTACTTATGCACAGCATTTCTGCTATACATCCTGGCCCTATGTATGGCTTTTTTAAAATAATGCTTATGGTCTTTAATGCCTTCTGTATCCTTTCCAGCACAACTCAATCCATCTCCATTTTATATTGTGCTTGATTTCTAGATCTGCATTTCCCCTATTTGCAGCTTGTTTTGGGCATGTTTTTCAATATATTAAGTTGTATTTTGAATTCTGATGTTATCCACCTGTGGACTAAAGGCAAGATGAACCTTATGTGCATAATTCACAGGTATTATCTCTGCTAGCTTTTGCTCAAGTGCACACCTGGCTGTGAGACGTTCTTGCAGTGTGTCACAGGAAGTTATATTTTATTGACAGTGAACTGTCACTAATCATTTTAAGTTTATTTCGGCCTTTTTTCTTCTTTTTAGAAGAATCTGTGCATCTTGTGCAAGTTGTGAATTTGTACCAATCTTTACAGCCCTGTGAAAATGCCACATGCGACAGCACTGGAAGCCTTACTGTAGCCCATATAAATTACCTCTGCTGCTTTTCTTTGCTTCAGTGGGCTGGTTTCTGTATCAAAAGGAAATTTGATGAGTTTGACATTTTGATTATCTTGAAGCACTTAGTTCTTGAGCTGCACAGTGGTGATTTCACTTGTTTGAGCAGCATCTCCCCAGTATACTAGTGAGGTGGGCTGGTATGCAGCTTCCTCCATGAGGCTCCTTTCTCCTTCTGAAGTTGCACGCTATTTTTGCCTCTTCTCAGTCCTTTGGGAGCATCTTCCTCCCTTCGTGCATTATTGAAAATAATAGCTAATGTTTGGGAATGTCTTTAGATAATTTCTTAAGCACTCTGCAGTGAGCTTTGTCAGGCCCTGTCAATACCTGTAGCTTCCCTAGATTAGGTTTTAGCATATTCCCCTTTCCTCAGGCCTGCAGACCCCTCCTTTTGCTATAATTGCTTGTTGCAGACTTTTTGTTCCTCTTTTTCCTTTGATGAAGACGTTCAAAGAATATGAAGGAGGTACTAAATACTTAAGCTGTCTTTTAAACATTTGTTATTTTCTCTCCTTTCCCATTAAACCCAGAACCTGTGCTTACCTTTGTCACCTGCTTGCCTCTGTTGTATTTATAGATCCTTTTCTCGTTGTCGTTTTATGCACCTCATTAGTTGTTGATCCTTTTGTGCGCTGGCTCGTGTGAATCATACCCAACACGCTTGCACTGTTCTTTTCTACACTCTTATTTCACCTTTTGTACAATCTCTTCTGACAGTCAAAACCTTTAAAGACCCTGGGTATATAATAGGCTCTTACAATGCTTCCTGGCCTTCCTCTGTGTGGAGATAATTTGTTGCACCTTTTTATCCAGCCTTTGTTCGTAACCCATAGTTTTCCTGCACCTCTCAATTCTCAGCCCATCTCTTCAGGAGCCGTTGCCAGCTATTTGGCTGTATCTGCTGAAGTTGCTTTCCTGCATCTCGCTTCTTTTTTGTGCTGCTTGCACATGTCTTTTTTTAGTGTGTAGTGAATTCTAATAACTTGTGATAATGCACATGTGAAATTAATCTCTGGCCTTAAAACCTCAGTCAAGTCTTTCCTATTAATCCAAAAAAAAAAAAAACACACAGTGAGTGCAACTTTGGAAACTTCCTCGATGTTCATGCCTTTGTCTTAGCCCAATGCCACCTTGACACTGTGCTTCCTGCTCAAAGGAGCAGCATGAAAAGGTTGAGAAGGTGTATGTGATGGCTGGGGTGCAATGGGAAGCCAGGGCTCTGTGTGCTGTTGCTGGCTTGGGCAGGGGTGTTTTTTGACTTCCTGCAAGTTGCTTACCTTTGCTGGGCTCTTGCTTCGGATTAATATTTAAATGACTACAGTATGTGCTTAACCTGCGTGATTCAAGGGTTAGTTCTTCACTACTTGTAGAGCTACAGGGAGTTTTGAATGGCAAGTGCTGTGCAAGTAGAAAAGGCTGCTTGTATCTACAAGATATGTCTCGTGCTATTCTAAAAGATTATTGATGTCACTTACTCAAATAGCAGAGAAGTGTGGTAGGTTCTACCAACACACACAGAATGAACCAAGCCTCCTGTCTGGTGGAAACACCACTTTGCTCTAGGTTTCCCATCTGGGCAAAATGCTGAGGATCTGAGTGTCCTGAGCAGAACCACCTGCGCACAACAGAAGAGCACTTCAGTTAAAATCCCTTCCTGCTCCAAGGAGGAATATCGCATTTGTAAACTGAGCGCTGAGTGATGCTTTCTTGTCAAGAGAGTGTTTCCAAGTTGTTTGTGGCCTGATTGTCAAATAAGTTGCAGATAACACAATAGAAATCCTTAATGTATCAAGGGCAGGATCTTTAAAAAGGGGAGAGCCAAATGAATTGAAGTCTTCTTGGCTCAGCAGTGGTGTTTCTGTGTCTGTATCTGTTAGATGTTTCTGAAAATTGCCCTCTAAATTGGTGACTAATAGAGATCTTCCCATGATAGCGATATAAAAAACTTAAAAGTTACCATTAATAATTCAGCTGAAGATTGTTGGCATCTGATGCAGTATCTTACGCTGTTAGGCTTCTGCCATGGAATAATACACTTGGGGAATAACGTCGCCCCTTTTGATGCATCGGGAGGAATGGATGGTGGAGTCCTCTTTGCTCCCTATTTGTGCAGATCTGCAGGGACTGCCCAGGAGCAGGAACCCCTTCTCCTGGATGGGCAGAGCTCGTCCCTCTGCAGCTCTAGCAAAAGCTTCGTGCTGGGTTAACTTGGCAAGGCTGGGCTGAGGGCAAAGCAGGAGATTTTATGGCCCTTCAGCAGACGCTCTGCCTCAAACGAAAAGCAGCAGCGCTCGTTGTTCCCTGCAGCCTCCCAGGGTGTGTAAATACTAAAAATAGAAGCCCCCTGTATATATCCCTGTATATATTTTAGACTTCATAAAATCTGTGATGGAACAACTACATATCACTGGCACTATGTTTTTAGTGAGGCAAATATGAGAAATACTTAAAGATTTTAAAGTTCTTTGGGGATTTTGGTGATCAAACTGGTATTGTGAAGTGGTTAATCACAACAGAAATATGAAAATATGCTTATTAGCCCTCAAAGATGAGCTGGCCAGGCCAGATTGCTGTGCAAAGCAGAGAGGGAGATTTCTCAGTGAACACAGAGCAGATATAACAGTTAAGCAGTAGGTCACTGGGGAGTAATTTGTCCTCACTGCCCCTCTAGGTGCCCAGTAGCAGTCCATGTCTGCAGCAGCAGTGGGTGCACAGCATTAGTGTCTTTATTAGTGTCACATTGAACAGAATTCTGCTTCAGACATGACCCTGCCTGAATTTGTCTCTTGGTGGAACAGAGAAGCTCCTGGAAAGGTGACATGAACCCTTAAGGGCCCATCAGTCAGAGGTGAATTCCTGCGTGCGTGCTTTCTTCCAAGAGGGGATTAAAGGGCCTTTTCAACCTGCTGTTATGTACAACTTCTGCCTTCATATCTTTTATGAATCAGCTCTCTTTTACGCTTGTTTGTTTAGTGCTTTTCATGCTCCTGTGTAAATATGGCCACTGATGTGATCAGTGCAGCTTCTGCTATCCACCTGCTCTTAAAATTAGAGGCTCAGACTTCTGGAAAAGGTTTCTTAAGTGCTTTCCTGTAGCAGAGAAAGGTATACAGAAGGAAAAGCCATAGGATGGCTATAAGCATTGAACAATAAAACCAGAACAAAAAGCTTTCTATATATAGTGGTATAGTCCTAGTTTAGCAAAGTACTTAAGCATATGCCTAAATTCCTCCTTGTTCAGCAAAGCACTTGCATGTGCTTTTGCATTCTGCTGAAATAAAGCATTAAACATCAGGGTTAAGTGCTTTGGGCATCAGGGCCTACATCCTTGCAACTGGGCCTGGGAAGAAAGGTGGTTCTTCATGGGGAAATGGTGGAGATGGTCTCGCTCCTTATGGGGTAAAACTTCCTATGAAACTTCCAATGTTGTGTATGGACTAATTTCCTCGGAGAGCTCCTGCACAGTGAAGTACTGGAGAGTCATTGTGTTGTCATATTCTTCTTTTTACTTGAAAATCAGTCAAACTTAACGTGAGCTGTCATTAACGATAGCGGGACCTATATTATCTGCTAAAGTGAATGTCCATTTTCTTAGAAAAACTAATTTAAAGATGTTTTTCCTTTGATTTCTTGGTGAGTATTGGTCCATACCTAGGAATACAAAACCTGAGCTTATTGATCCAGGTATCCAGCTGGGCATCCTGTCAGTTAATTTCCGAATAATTGACATCTATTTGAATCTATTGAATTTTTGACTTACCTACATAAGCCCTCTTATAAAGGCTTATTTTGTCAGAAAATGCTTAACAGCTATTCTCTTGGAAGAAAATGTATTTTAAAAGGTTTTCAAAGTATTAATCACTTCTGAAAGTATGCCACAGGAATCCTAACTCCTGACAGCTATTTTTGGTAAATTTGGCTTTGAGAAGTCTTTACTGCATGAAATTCCCATAATGGTGAAAGTGGTTGCGATGGCTGCCTGCACCAATCTGAAGGCGATGTTTAAAAAGTTCTCCTGATTGGGCTGGCGTAATGGAAATACAGCTTGTCTTGCTTATTTGTGAATAATAACTTATGTGGCAAGAGACCCTGGAAGAATGTTTTCTGAAAGAGCTTTGGTGCTCCTGGGAGCTGCTGTAAAGCCCAGCTCAACTCTCCGGCGGCAGCGCGCCTGTTGCGGGGCTGGGCTGCACTTCCTTGGCCTCATTTGCCTCCCTGGCTTTCTGCTGAGCAAACCTGTATGTGGTTTGGTTTGTGTTAAATCCCTATCAGGAGAAGCGCACGGTAAGAGTGGTTAATTCAAGCATTATGCGTTTGAGCTGATTAAAGGAATTCTAATCTGGATCTTTATATAGGAAGCTATAACGCAGTTTCATAATTTAAACCAGATCAAGTCTATAGAATCAAAATAAGCTCATAGAAATCTCTCTAGTGTAATAAGGTTGAAATATTTGATTTGTATAATTAAAAAAGCTTCGTAAACATCTGAGTGCAAGTCCTTTGCTGCTCTATGATATATTTGATTAGAGTGGATAGAGCTTTGAAGAAGTCCCATTTTGATCTGAATCTAAAGGTCAGCTGTTGCAAATCACAGTTAATGTCAATGCTTTTATTTCTTGCCCTGCGTTGGGTACTTCGAGCTCTACAGAATGAGCTCTGTCTGTTTTGAACTTCAGACAGCATGAACAGCCACCAAGCGGAGCAAATAGCAAAGTATCGATTAGCAACGGGATTGAAATATCAAGATTGGGCTGCATTGTAACTTCTGTTAAAATTAACCAAGTTAAATTACATGATGCAATTAGATAGGTTTCTGGGTAGGAGACTAATGAGAGCGAGTGCTGTGTGTGGTGGGAAGGGGCTGCCTGCAGCTTCATGGGCTAGTGCCTGAGCGGGCCTGTAATGGAGCAAACCTCTTCTGCAGAGCCTAAGTCCCTACCCTGCTTTATTTTCAAAACACTGAAAATGAGCCCAGTGTTTCTAATGCAAACTGTCAAAGCATAGCCAGAAGCGCTTAAATTATCTGCTCCCCTGATGCTACATTTGGACGTTGCTTCCAGAAGGGAGAATGTTTTTAAGCTAAATATCAAGTACTGTTGCTGACTTCCATTAACAATAAACAAATAAATCTATCTCATAGATATTTTTAATCTTATAGATAATTATTTTCTTAAGAAAAAAAATCCTGGGTACTGAATGACCTTCTGGTCCCATTTGGAAAGCTCATTAAGTTTTCCTATGTAGGGCTTTGCTGTATGTTTGAGGATAGTAAGGGTGACGTTGCGCAAGTACGGTCCTGATGACTGAATATTTCTCTTGGCTGAAGGAAGAGGTAGCAGGGAAGCATGAGCAACCTCTGCTTGTTTGGGGTCCCTGCAAAGGGCTTTTGAGGGGCTCTCCCTCCCATGGGGCTTCATTTCCCCAGCTGCTGCATCCTTAGGAGATGGGAATCAAACCGCCCTGGGCCATGGATGAGTAGTGAGTTGAGTAATCACCTTGTAGAGGCAGAGAAGCTTGTTTCTTTCTTCCTTTCTTTCTCACTACTGTGTTTTTTTTTTTTTTTTTTTTTTTTTTTTTTTTTTTTTTTTTTTTTTTTTTTTTTTTTTTTTTTTTTTTTTTTTTGCTGAATTCTTCCTTTTCATTTGAAATGAGCAGAGTGAAATGAGTGACAAGTGAATGGGGAAACATATGTACAAGTGTATGCATAGGAATATGAGCATGAGAGTTTAAGAAGGGAAGAAAAATACATCTGTCAATGCAGAGCAATTTATTCCAGCTTCCTCGTGGCAATGGAAAGCCCGTTTCCTTAGCTGTATTTCTTTCACCTATAGGGTGTCTGTGCAATGCTCCTGCTTTGGTAGGATGAGACCAAAGGCATCTTTTCAGTTTTCTAAGCCTTTTTGCAGCAAGCCTGTAGGCATTTGAGGTATGTTAAAGTGGACAAAATACTTCTGAGTGTAACTATAAACTTTTTAAAGGAAAAAAAAAACCCTTTTTTTCTGTCTTTTGTTCAAGCTGCTTTTTAGTACCAGTAGAATTTGACAGGAATTGAAGCTTTTTTTCAAATGAGGCCAAATAGTCTGTGCAAGGCTTTAATTTAGTCTTGTATGCTCTTAGCTAAGCATTTTACTGTAAGACTTTTCTTTTTCTTTTTTTTTTATGATGTTTATAAAAGTTGTTACAGTTTTTCTTGAACCTGACTCTTGGTTACGAAGTATTTTGTAAGTGTGTTGTTAGATAGCAAGTTTCCCAATGGTTGTTAAATGGCTTCTTATATTAGTAACAATTTAAGTCACTAAGTAGCTTTGCTATATTTGGACATAGAATGTTTTGTTATTTCTATGAATATCTGTTTGGGATCATTCTGAGGTAAAGGCTTGTGTTTAAATACAACATACCTTAAAATATATGCTTTGGAAGATACTTATAATATTTCACCTCTCTGAGAGATGAGAAACTTTTTATATATGTGGAACTAGGAGTTAGAAGGAACCAGTGTTTTCTGTGTAATATCTCTGTGCGGTTTTCTGTGCTCTTTCTAGCTATAAATATTCGTGCAACCGTAAATATAAAAGAAAGCTGCGGGTTGAATATCTGATCTTGGAAAAAATAAGAGTTGCAGTGAGGAGAGCTCTATAGCTGCAGCAAGCGGCGCAGACCTCGATGTGCTTTTTATGGCTGAGTATGTGGCAGTGATGAAACACTAGGAACATCAACCTCTTTTTGGACTATCTGGGGTAAGATGCATCTCTGCTTGCTTTTACACTGCAAGATGTTTCTCTTAAAAATGAGAAGGGTCCTATAGCTGTTTTCTGAAGGCAGTGATCTTCATAAAGTCAAAGTAAATCCTGTGCAGACTTGAGCTCCTTTGTGTTAATGGGAGACCCTGCTGCAAGGGGCGGCTTCTGCTTTCCTGCCCCAAGCAGCTTTTGCTCCCACCTCTCCTATGGGCGAGTTGGAGGGGAGCGGGAGCAGGAAGGTGTTGTATGGTTGTAAGTACCACACACACCTGCTTGGTGTTGGAGCTCTGACTTAGAGACCTCAGTTATTTTTGCTACTCAGAGAGGTAATTCTGTTCCATTACAGTTTGGTGTAATTTTTATTTGCCCCAAAATGGCATCTTTAAACTAGCTTTTTGAGATCTTCATCTTAAGCAGAATATGAGTAAGACTCAGGAGCCTGAGAAGTGATATGAGTAAGCAGTGATAGGTCCTATGGTAGGAAGGATATATCCAAAAATACAACATTAGTAATCTAAGGTTTTAATATTAACAAGCAGATTTGTCACTTTTTTTGACTGTGCAGAGTGTAATTAATGAATTGCATGTAATTTTCTGTTCCCTGGTGCAAGTCTTTCTGCATGTCTTCCTCTTGATATTCGATAGCTTCCCTTAAGAGTCTTGGTTTCTGGAGTCAGAAAATACTGCAAAACCACCTTGGATTTCTGTTTTTCCTCTTCTTTAAAAAACACCAACTATCCTGAAAACTGTACAGAAAAAAAATGTATACATAATGATAAAAATCTTCTAATGTTACTGTGACTGTACAGATTGCATTTAAACCTTAATAGGCTAGAAATGTATATGCACATATAGAGAAACACAATGCTAGCAATTGGCATTTTTCTATGCTTTTTTAGTTTTTTTTAAAGCTCCTTAGGAATTTAATCCAAATTTCATCAGATAAGCTCAAACTTCATATCAAAGTGCCAGGAAGGAGGCATTTTTGTCAGCTATACAGTGTTAGACTTGAGCATGGCTAAGGAAATCAGCATTAGAATAAATCCCTTAAAGAATAACTGCAATTGTAGATTTAAATGTAAGATGATTCACCTTTGCTGGTAGGCTAATTAAAAAATAAAAAGGATCTGATATATACTTAGATTTTTCAAAGGAAAAGTAAGGCTGTAAAAGCAGGCAATCCCAGGCAGAGGCAGCTGATGAGGTAAAATCTTCCTGGGGCTTCATGTCTAAAACTCCATTGAAAGCCTCTGCAGAAGCAGGGGAGAGCAAGGACAGCAGTGGTTTATCTACAGGTTTGTTTTATTTATTTTATTTTTATTTTTTTCCTGTTTTTCCTTTGGAATTCCCTCAAAAAACCCCTGCAAAAGTCTTCTGTGGGGAAGATGACCAATGCTGATGCTTGCGTTGGCTCAGCAGCCCGTTGCATTGCCGAGCCCACTGGAGGGGTCGGTCTCCTCTTCCACCCAAGCTCTTCCAGAGGCAAGTGTAGACAAGGGACGCGGCTTCCCACGCCTGGCTCGGGTGGGCACCCTTGCTTGGCATTTCCTACCTGTTAATGCATGGGGTTATTTCAGGAGAAGTTTCCTTATATCATCAATGGACCAGTGGAATATGCGAGATAAATTAAAAATCTATTGCTTTATTACTTGAGAGAAAAGTTAATATTTATTCATATTAGTGTTATCTTCTGCAGATAATTAATGCCTAGAACCTATAACTGGCAAAATACTCATCTGCAAATAAGCGCTGTTACCGAGGGCAAAAATACTGTCCAACAGAGCTGTTAATAGTGTGTGTCAAAAACACATTTTAATTTCAGAAGTCCTTCAGCAAACATCAGGATGTTGTTATCCCTTTGCCTCCTCTCCTGATGACACGACCTTTTATAGTTCTCATACAGAAGCAGAGAAGAAAACAGTTATTCAAGAATAATAGGGTAGAAACACAGCAATTAAAACCAAGTGCATTTGCAAGATTTGAAATTAAAATAAAGTCTATACATCTTAGATTTAACAGTAGCCTAATCTCTAATTCCATAGCTGGCATTCAGGATACATACAGGATACTTACATCTGTATGACTTGCTTGGGATTACTCTGTTGGGAGATGAAAAACATACAATTTGGATGGCAATCTCTATTCCTCCTCCCTAACAAGCGTTCCCAAATAGAAACATGCCTTTCAGTTTCTGCTTTTCATTGTGCAATAACTACCTTTAATTTTCAGTTAAAATCCTTTTTATTTAACTATTTTGAAAGGTAAGCTCTAAACATTTCTAAACTGTAATTACTGCTGCAGTATAAATAAATGCTTTTGAATATAGGCACAAGAATTCTCAGTGGAGTCGCTCAATTGTGTGCATTAACTATAAAATTCATTCTGCACTGTTTGTAACTGGCTCAGAAGTTCAACTAATGCAAGACTAGTGTAGTTTTACAGCAAAAATTGTAACTTGAATTTTGTGTATTGTTGCTGCAGTCCTGTTGTTAACCTTGTATCAACAAATCAAAAGGCTTCATGGTGTCACAGCAAAACAAAGAAATGTCAAGTTATAAGGTAAATTATGTGAATAAGAGCAATAATTATTTATATAAACAGAGAAGATATAAGTTTATGGATGTATTCAAGCAAGACTTAGGAATTACAGCAGCCAGGAGAGGGCTATGCTTTTCAGAGAGCTACAATCTATTAACTGCTAGCATTTCATGTATAAAAGATTTAGGAAAACCTAAACATGATGCTTTTTGTCCCTCAGCTTATTTTTCTGTAGTTTGATACGTTGTTTTATACTCTTTGATTTGCCAAAGGTAAGTGTCTGCATATGCAATATCCTTTAATTACAGCTCACAGTAAACGGTGAATGTGCCCATGTACATAAGCACACACACATACACACAGTCCTCAGTAGCATTTAATTACAACCCAGAGCAAACAGGCTTTGTTGTCTGTTTCCTGGGGCACAAAAAGAATGTTTTACTCTGTTGTTGCTTTAGGGGCAATATGCTAAATACTCCTCTGAAAGATGTCATTTCCTATCTGAATATTAAATAGTCCACAGAAACATAGTAGGAATGACTGCAAAAATAAATTAGAAATACATCACGCTCTTTTGACACTTTGTATGAAGTTGTTCTCTGTACCTTCCTTGCATCTTGCTAGTATGTTTGACGTTTACTGTACATTGTGTGTTGGTTAAAAATCTAATTTGGCCTGAGTGATTTTTTTCCATAAATAATTAAAGGAAATATGGTGGAATATATGGAAATATTCATTCTGTGTATCAATGTGCACATGGACATACACATTCATAGACATATATTTCATTTTCTATTTATTTGTTTTAGGATCTCATCTTTTTCTTATAAAAACATTAATGGTAAGTATAAATAACTCTTATCTTTTCTGGATTGTAATTAACAGATCACCTTGCCTGAAAGAAGTAACTTGTAAACATTTAAAAAACTTTTTTCCCCGCCTAAAGCCTGTTTTCTTTTCTCCTCAATATGCTCATGTCTAACTTCTAGTTACTGCTTTTAATAATTTGTGAATTAAACTGTTAAGAAATAGTGCACAGGCTGAATTTTCACACTCATTCATAAGAGAAGTTTATAGCAGACTCATCTGTTTACCAGTTCCTGAAATGTCATTTCTCTTAATGGTTTAAGTTATTTATCTTAATGTTTATCTTAAGCGTAACTGAATAACATATCTTTACAACTGGTCATAGAAAGTAAAGCTTGAAAATACATGCTAAAATATTAAACTACTAGAGAATGCTGTGCTTCTGAATAGTGTGTTTTGCTACACGCATAGGAGGGAGGAAAAAAAGTGTAGCTTAATTTTCTTATAGGTCATCATTATTTTAGCTGCATCTGATCGAGCTGCTGATTCAGCTTCAGCTGCCTGTTGTTTGGACCATTCATGTAAGTTGAGAGACCTTAGTCATTTTACTAGCAGACAGATGTTTGAAGCAGAAAACTAAAAATAAGATTAAAAAATTATCACTAATTGGCATCCTGTTGGTTGGCTCAGCAAGAGACTACTGAGACAGAAATAATATTTATGCAGTGCTTGGGTATCACTGTAATAAAAAAGAATAATAGCTGGGCTGCTTTCTCATCCTTGGAAGTGGTGCCTCCAG
This sequence comes from Nothoprocta pentlandii, assembly GCA_013398315.1. Lineage (NCBI taxonomy): Eukaryota > Metazoa > Chordata > Aves > Tinamiformes > Tinamidae > Nothoprocta > Nothoprocta pentlandii. The sequence goes on along the minus strand of VZSG01000212.1, from coordinate 528,493 downwards.
TTCTGGGCTGGAGGCGCACTTGTGTGACAGCTGCCCTTGGGGTAAAGCTCCCCCATAAGCAAGTAACAGACTCCAAGCTGCATAACCTTTTATCCTTGCTGAAATATTAATTATTTGCAGCATTCCAAGCTAAGCACAAAGGTGTTGAAGTATAAATGCTGATAGAAGACTTGGAGAAAAGATCCTAGAAGTCACAATGCAAAGCAAACTGACCCTAATTCCTCTGACTTTGTCTCTTAACTTTTCCCTTGGTGATTTTTCTCTCGACTGAGGTAAGTTAAGGTACAATTTCCTGTTGATGGCAACAGCGAATCAATTGCCCAGATTTTCCCAGAAGGTGCAAATTCTTTCACCCTTTTAGTCCCGTCAGCCTTTTGAGGAGAGCACTTTGCATTTGCCTTAGAGCCAGCAAATGCCTCGAGTCCATAATGGGATTTATTTTTGTTAGTCATGTGGGCACTGGTATTGTGTGAGTGCAACTAATGATTTTACCTGGCTGTGCATAGTGCACTTCCATTCCACTCTGAACTAGCAGCACTGGGAAATACTGCTGAGCTAAAGCTGATATCTGCTCTTATTTCTTTAGTGGCCAGATGAAATGTTTTGCAAGTAGCTAAAACCAGATTTGACCTGAAACAACAATTAAAGAATTGTAGACAAGCAACATTTAGTGCTTGTTTTTCAGCCTAAAAATATTTACAGCACAATTAATAGCAAATGTTTTCCAAAACATCATAATATCTGGAGAATTTGGAAATTAAAGCATAAAATAATTGGACATGAAACATAACATTATCCAAAAAGAAATATTTTACTTTTTTAAAAATGAAATGTTCTGTGTTCTGAAACTCATGCCCTGACTTTTTTCCAGCTTAGCCTCATTTTCAAATAAGACTTAAATTAATAATTAGTCTCCCAACCTCTTTAACCCTAGTCCTTACATATAGCCATGACATGGTCAATTTTTCCTGTAGCCGCAGCTACATTCCTTGCTGGTTGTAATACACATCATCTTATTACCAGTCCCGTTCACTTTTCCCAAATGCTTCCCTGCTAACCAAATGCCATTTGCAGCAATGACATGCTCTTTACTTAGGTCTTTCAGTTGATTTCAGTTTGACTGACTGACTTGTCAGAAATTCTGCATTTGCAAATCTGGATTGAAATTGTTGCCTTTAAAAAGAAATATTTAACGAAGAATCACTGAAATTAAATTTCAAGGAGACAGCAATATAAAGGATGAGAAGGTGCAATATAAAGCTGTTAGTCATACGTCATATACATCAGTAACTATGTTGTTCAGTGGCATTTTCTGTCATCAGCTCTGAAGACTTATATATCTGTTAATGATCATTCTTGGTTTTAAATGTAAAGTCTCTGCTTTGATCTCCTTGCTCTCCTGCAGTTCTAACATAGCTCTTAGGCATTTCACAGGCCAAGTATTAATTGTCAAAATTCCTGAGAAAATGTCTGCCCACTTTTTTTTTTTATTTGCATATGCCTTTCAGTAGTTCCTGCCTCAAACTTGGCTTATCTTTCTTTTCCCTCTGTAAAAAGCTCCTGTTGAGCAGTGAGCTCATTGCAGCATTATTCCCCTCTCCATTTCTTCTGGAGAAGCCTCGCCTGTGTAAATCATGGAAACAGCATCCCAGAGTGCCATAGCCTAGTAATGTAGTTGGAAATCTAACGGTGATTCATCTTTGAATCTGCTCAGGGTCCCCAAATATGAAAGAAGGGAGAACTAGTTTGAATTATATAGAGGTGGTTTTGCTGCAAATGCAAATGTCCTCCGGCCAAGTGTTGTATGGGATCAATCACATCTATCATGTTCGTTTTTTTTTTCAATCCAGATGACCAGTTAACTTATTTTCCCTGTGCCTTACCAGGAGCCAAAGCCACGAGGCCTGCTGCTACATTCATACCTGGCACGTGTGTTTTACCAATGTCCGTAAGAAAGAAAGAGATTTTTTTTTCTCTTGGATATTTTGCAAAATCACAAAACATAGACTCGCACAAAAAGAACAGCTCAGGATAAATGACTGACTGAGAGGATTGAAATAGGATTTTCTTGATTGTAATGCTTTCCTCTGTTTGCAAACAACTCCCCCCTAACATGCAGCACAATAGCACATTACCCAGGCCAGGGTTGGAATAAATGCCAATGCGCTCCATCAGCTGATGCACAATATGTTTTGACAAAATGCTGCGTGATTGCATCTGTGCTGGAAGACGATGACAAGCTGAGAGAAGGGGGCAGCTGTAGTGGCCGTGCAGCAAGGACCGTGTAATTCTGGGACTGGATCTGAGCACTGGCAGCCCTTGGGAACGAATGTGCTCAGAATGTGGCGGGCAATGTGTACCCAGACTACGGTGGCATTAACTCTAAAAAATGTTAATGTACTTCTAGCATTGCAAGCTTTAGATGTAATCTTCTAACGTACCAAATGTTTGGAAGTAAGTTATTTCCAAAAGGGAGCTCCTAAGAGAATTAAAGACTTAATGCTCTCCTAAGAGCTATAACCAGCATCCTTTCCTTTATAGAAATTACTTTTTTTTTTAAATATATAAATGCTCTTCTCCATGTTTCTGTGCCTGCTAACTGAAAAGTCTTCAAACTCTCTCACTGCTAATAAAGGGGAAGGGGGAACTGGATCTGAGGCAAACAAAAATGTTTTGGTGAAATAGGATTAGTTCTTAAATCTCAAAAAAGCTTGTGGAGTCATGCAAAACAGAAAAGAGAGGTTTAGCCTGCATAGAAACAGAATCACATGAGTGCAATATCATTCAGACTTTCACTCATGTGACGTTTGGTTGTTGTTGGAGACAAATCTTTGAGAAAAGGAGTACAGTAGTTTTTATAGCTAAAGAGCTCAATTTCCTTAGCTTTCTGCAGTGCATGGAATACAATTATTGCTAGATAGATGAAGGAGAAATATGGGAAATACACTTCTAGTCTGCAAGTTTGTGGGGTTTTTTGTTTTAACATTTATTTATTTAGGGGATTGTGTTGTGTGATTGGTGGGCTGTGATGCCAGGTGCAGCGTGTCATTGCTGCAGTTTCACAAGGAGCTATGAGAGAACAAAAAGGCACAGAGAAAACTGTGAGGACCTCCAATGGGGAAGATGCAGTTAAGGCAGGCTGGTCCTGGAGATGCTCGCTAGAGAGAATGAGGTTTATTGGTTTATCTGCAGGGACTGAGCAATTCTGTCCTTCATTTCCTCGTGGTCCTCTTTGAATGATTGCCTGTATCCTCAGCGTGTGCCCGGGGCAGGATTTTGGTGGCCATCAGCACCTGCAGAGCGCTCCGTGTTTATTCAGCTCCACATGGAGCGCAGGATGGATGTAGTGTCCTCCCGGGGCTTGCTTCCTTCCCGCTTGCTTCGATCTCGGAACAAGTGCTGTTTGCCTTTCAACTGCAGGCATGTTTTGCCTTAGTGTTGCTTGTTAATTTTCTTAGTGTTTCTAAAATGTTGTGTTTGCTTGGGATAAAGTTTGCTGCTTGGACTCATTCAGAGGAGCCATAAAAAGAAGCATTGCATTTCCTGGGGGATGCAGTAAAACCTTGGAAGTGGGCTAGAAAATGCACTGAGCTACAGCCAGCGTCTGAGGGAGCTCAAGGGGCAAATTCCCCACAGAGAGGCTCCTCTGGTAGGAAAACTCTGCCATCTTCATTTCCACTGCCTCTTTGCTGAGGTTCGCAATGGGTTTTAGAGCCACTCATGCTGTGCATGGGTCTAAATCAGATGAAACCATGGGGTCAGACCAAGGTTTTTGTCCCGTTAGCACTTATTTGAATGCAATTTTTTTTCCAGTATAACCTATCTATCCAGCCTGCTTAGGGTTTATGTCTCATCCACATCTCCAGCACCAAAATGAAAAGATGCTTTTATATAGCTCAGTCCTAGCACTTAACTCAAAAAGTGCATCATTAAATGCCCTTAATTAAATGAAGAAATGTCACCAGTCATAAATCACTTGGTGACTGTGCGGACCCTTTTTCTCTTCGGGTAGGCATGACCAACTTCCAAAGGCAGGAGAAGCTGACTTGCATCTATTCCAAGACTGACTTTAGGCTATGTGCCATTGGCTTAGAGCTTAGGAACATTTATTTAGATGGATTTTATACAACTGATGGGAAACAGTTTTATAATTTATAAATAATGTAGCTTTTCCTACTCATCTTGGTAAGAACTAGGTCTGTTTTTCCTTTTTTTCTTTTTTAATATATATAAACAACAGAATCTCCACTAAAAATGCCATGTTTATTTGTGTGCGTACGTCAATGAAGCCGCCTTAATTTTCCAGTCAGAAATTTGTGATTTTTTGTATGTTCTTTTCGTTATTTGTGTGGGGGGAGGAAGCTTGCTTTTTGCATTTGTTTCTTTTTCATTTTCCTTTTTTCTTTCTTTTTGCTTTCTTCTTTTTTCTCCTCCTTTTCTCCTTTCCTTTCTCTTTCCTTTTTCTTTTCCTTCCTTTTTTCTTTTTTTCTCTTTACTGTTCTTTCTTTTTTTCCTTATTTTTCTTCTTTATTTCCTTCCTTTCCCTTTTTATCCTTTTCCCCTTTCTCTTTTGTCTTTTTTTACTTTTCTCCCTTTTCTGTTTCCTTTTTTTCTCTTTTTTTTCCCCCCTCTTTTTCTTCCTTCTAATGGGTGCGCATACGCAGGCGTGTGTTTGTTCTGCTAAGTTCCAGAAGGTTCCTCGCTGGCTCCGCCCCTCACAGGTGCTGCTCGCAGGCAGTTGCTCTGGGTGAGGCGCTGAGGCAGGAGCCATGGGGGCTGCTCAGCCTTTTAAGGGAGCTCGCAAACCTCCTTGGGGCAATCTCCAGGAAGCTGGAATATCCCAGATATTCCAGTTCAAAGACCGAAAGGGCCTGAAGAGTGAAGTTTCCTCCCGTTGAGCTGAGCGTGGGCAAAATGCAGCAGCTGAGCAGGTGGGCTGCCCTGGGAAAACTCTGCACATCCTCACTGCTACCCTTCCACTCTTCCAGCCTTGCTCTTTATATCCTCAGCTTGCCTTTTCTCTCTCAATTTTTCCTTCGCCTTTCTCTGCTGGTTTGTTGTAATTCCTAACCTTTCATGTAGTACATCCAGCGTCCTCCTGCCAGAAGGTGCCAGCGAAGGTGGCCAGTAGCAAGTTGGCAAGATTAATGCTTGAATTGCTGTGTAAATAAAGCTCAGGCTCTCTGATTAAATGGCGGTAAGTTTGTGTGGTTTTCTTTTTCTGTTTCTGTGCCCATCTTGGGCTCTGAGTTTCCCTGTTCCTCCATTTTGAGGTAAGTTCTGAGGTGACGCTCTTTGTCCTGGGCAGGCAACAGGGCGTGGCACGCTCCAGGCTGTGGTGCTGACCAAAAAAAGGGTTTTTTCAGTAAATGCTTTTGATTTTTGGATGGTTGGAGCTCTCTTAAAAACTTCTAATGCAAGCATTATGCTGATGTTCCATAGCACATATTTAATTTTGAAAAAAAGTAAAGATGAGGGTTAAACGAGGCTTGTAGAATGGAAAGGTTAGTGGGTTGTTACTTGGTGTCTCTCAGTCTCTTGCTATAGATCAGTTTAGGGTTTTGAAAGAAAAAATAATTAAAATGTCACACTTGGCCCTTGCTGTAAACAGGTATGATTTCACATTAATTTAAAATTTAGGTCATACTTTGCAATAATAACTCAAAAAACTGCATGTTCGTTTGCTCTTTGGCCAGTAGCATGACTTCCCTGGGAGCCTTGCTCACGCTGAGGAGGAGCACAGCCAGAAGGACAATTGAAAGTGTTTTTCCTCCTTGTCTCCTTCCTCCTCCTCCTATGAAATATTTAGGTTTTTTTTGTCTTGTAAATGCTTAAATTCTTCCCTGCAGTCCGTAGGACATGGGAATTCTTGCCGTATATGTGGGCTGGTCTCATATTCCTGTGAGAAAAAATTTACCTCACTGTGGTAGAATTCTACTCAAATAGGAAAGACTGGTTTTGAGCTGCTCTAACAGGGTGTGTGCGAGGGCGGGAAGGAGGGGAATAATTATCTTTGAATTTATCAACTCTATAGTTTATTGTCCAGTACCCTTGAAAACGTCAGAAGCACACTGCATTTTCTGATGAGACATGGTTGTGTCGTTACAGCAGCGTTTTCTGGGGCTCACTGGCATTTGTAGCTATGGGAGAGCAGGACTTCAAAATGTTGAGTCTTGGGACCTGTTTCTGGGTTGCATCACTTGCAGCTTTTTTAAATTATGATGATGATGATTATCTGCTTTAAATTTTGAAATGAGGTTTTTACTTTTTACGGTGTACTTAAATGCGTGTGTAACAGTTGGTAGTGATAGTCTTGTGGTAACTGCAGTGGTTAGGAGTTAAAGACAACAAGGTTTGCTGGGAGAGATGCAAAATGTTATTATACCAGTTGATATCCATGGAACTTGTAATTTTAAAATGTTGTGTGTAATTCAGAATGAACTTGGAATATGTGGCTGACCTTAAAAATTAAACACGGGCCAAAATTTAACTTTGAAAATGCTGTGACCTCAAACACCTTTTAGTTCAGTTCCTTTTTACTTACAGGAACATGGCACCATCACTCATTTACATGGCTTTGAGATTGCTTTAAGTGTGTGTGTGTGTGTGTGTGCGCGTGTGTGTTAACATTTATCCATATCCATCTCTTTTAGCTTTACACTTTGATGAAAAAAATCTAGTCAGGTTGCAGTTCTGCCTCAGCCAGACAAGAAGTGGGAAGTGGCAGCTGAAGGCTGTTGGGAGGGGGCAGAGCAGATGCAAGTTCCCAGTTCTTTGGTAGCAGGCACGTGGCTAGCTGGGATTTCAGTAGAAGTCTGTGAATTTTCCTCGCCAGTTAAGACATACCAGTTTTGCAGATGTAATGTGTAATTAGAGGCCCTTTTTTTTTTCTTTTTTTTTCCCCCCATTGTTCTTGTAAATGTGGCAAAGTTATTCCAAAACAAATTCTGACGTTAAATGTTGTCCTGGCTCAAGGCATTGAGTTTACTGCTTTTCCCGTAGTTCCTGTGGTGCCCAGCGAAGGCATAGGGTGAGCAAGTATCTATACCAATGCCCTGAACAGTCCCTGCAAAGTAAATGGTATTTAATATTTTCTTAATACATGATGCTATTGTTGTATTTGCACACTAGTACTTCTCTCAGCAATCACTGTCTGTCTCGTGGATAGAAAACAAAGTGACATGTCTTGGGGTTTTGGTTATTTCGAGTTAAAATATTTGACTCCATTGCTAACCCCTTGGTACTACTGGCTGGTAATTCACTTAGTGTCTTGGGAAGCTGAGTTCAATGCAATTGTTACTATAAAGTGAGTAGTAATACCTAGAGACTAAGATAACAGTAAAACAAGTTGATATTGTGGCATATATCAAAGAAATTCTTTATGCAAATGCACAGAATTTTGTCACCTGAGCTTTTTCTGCGTTTGAGCTTGGCAGGTACCCGGGTGCTCACTTTCCTGCCAGACGCACCCATGTTTGTGTGGTGTCACTCTCCCCAGTGCCAAGGCACTGCCTGTGATGCGGCTCTCAGCCCTGCTCCTTCACTGTCGGGCTTTCCTCTACTGAGCCCCCCAAAATAAGCGTGTGCGAGTTGAGGCAGCGCGAGCTGGTGCTGTTTGCGCTGCAGCAGGGCCGAGAGCAGCGATGCGGAGCTGTGCGCTCAATGCGGCGGCTCTGCAGGTGTCATTCGCCCTGCAGCGCAGACGACACAAGCACTTGTTTTGCTAAATATGCCATTTAGAGACACTTGAAATGCCTGCGGTGCCTCTGTCCTTTCAACAATGCGTGTCTTCTTTCTGTCTCTTCTCTTTGTTCACTCAGGCTAAGTGCGTTCTCCTGCTGCAGTAGGAAAGTAATAAATGGCTGCTTTTTTGAGTTTTGAGAGAGAAAAAAAAAAAAAAAAAAAAAAAAAGGATGTTTATTCCAAACAGTGGTTTGAAATCCCTTTTAGTACTGTTCCAATCTTGGCTTTTCTCTGTGAACCTTCTCAATGAGAATGAATGTCTACCCCATGCTATAAGGCTTATATCACGTGTTTTGACTGTTGGTTCTGTATTTTTCTTCCTAAGCCTCTGAACAGAAAAGATAGATTTTAGATACTTTAACAGGCTTGTCAAGAGGTTAACAACTTGATTTGTTTTGTTAATTTTTCTTTAACAAAATTATTTTTTATTTTTAATATATATGTGCTTTAAAAAAAAAATCATTCTGCCTCCCCCATTCCTGTTGTACAGGAAGTTTGTGCAGTTGTACATTATATGCTGCTTATGCCTAGGTAATTTAGTGGGCTTTCAGTTTGGTTAACTTGTGATAGGGCACTTGCAGTGGGTGGGGCCATATTTTAAGCATCTCTATACAGCATATTCTAACAAAATGAGAGGTTGTGCTGTTCCTTTTTCTGACCACTTTGATTTATCTTCTACAGATGATTGTATTCAAACTTAAAATTTTCACTTGACATCTATTTAAGATAGAATAGTTGTTGTTGGTTTTTGAACTAGAATACTAGAATAGAGTTTCAAAGATTTGGGACAAAAGACTTGATGTTAGGATTTTTCTCTATGCAGAGAACTCATTTAGTAGCTGATAACACGATCTTTCTGAGGTAAATGAAGATAAAATATCCAGGTTCTGTCATTGTTCTTTGATACTACTGACTATAGAGATTTTTTTTTTAAACACTGTCTGGGCTCACAGTGCTTATCTGATCTGATTTGTGTATTTTTACGTTTTCTCCCTTTTAGCTCCTTGCAAGGGCTGGTGCCACGCAGCCAGCAGGGGGCTCTGGGGAAGCGCTGCCTTTCAACCCTTTTGGCACCGTCTCAGTAACGTTTTGTGCTCCTGGGCTCCAGGCCTCAGGTGCCCTGTTTGCCTGGTGCTTAGCCTGGCGTGAGTAGTTGCACATTCTTTTTTAGACCACTAGTGCTGGGGTGTTGCACCTGCTTGAAAACAAACTGTGCAGCTCTGTATGTGTTGCTGTTGAGCTAAAAACACAGGGAAGGAGGATTTTGGACCTTGGTACATGGTCTCCTTGAACTGAATCGGGTAACCGAGTAAATGCACAACATGTCTCTCTTACAGTCTCTAAGGTTTTCAGCATAAAATTGCAAGTGAAGGCAGCTAATTGTGTTAGGCCAATTACAACTTAATAGCTTTATGTTCTAATTATACAATTCATGAAAAGTGTATGCATTCAAAACAGACCTTCAGCTTGGTAATTCTTTGTAACTGCTGCTGCTGTTCTGTGTGAGGGACATCAAGTTGTCAACTAAGAATAACTTTTGCCATCCTACAGCATCCAGTGCAGGTGACTTGACTATATGTTGATGAGTATAATTTTTTTAATTGTAGGCTGCATCTGGTGTTTGGTATTTTGAGTAGTTGTTGTGATCCAAGATTTCATCCAGAGCTTTGGAGATTTTGTTGAAAGCGCTTTTTGAAGGAGGCTATTTGAAATGCTCTGGCATCTTGACGTACCTGAAATGGAGCCTCCAAAGCAGAATGCACATTTTTAAAATCCTGGACTGATCAGCGCTAGAATATGGCTGCTTTTTCCAGTTTAGCTGCAATTTGTCTGCTAGGCATGCTTAAATTGCTCCCTTATTATATGACAATTAATAACTTTGCAAACACATGCTGATATTTTCCTCAGTATTGTCAATCCCATATGCCCATTGATGAAATAAAATTTCCTACCGTCCCATTCAGCATTCTGACTGCAGCAGTTTGCTCAGTCCCAGTCCCCTTGCCTAAGTATAGACTCATCTGGTTTCACTGAGGGCTGCATCAGTGAAAATGAGAGGAGAATCTGGCCTCAAAAATGCAAGTTACGTAACTGTGAGAAATCCTCTTTGGCTGTAAAATATTTAGTTGTTATTACGTAAGAAAATGGAAAAGCTCAGAGGTGGAGAAAGAGAAGAAAAAGAAATAGCTGAAGATTAGAGTGGAAAACTGAAGCAGATAAAAATTTGGATAGCAACTCCAGTGGTGGTGGAAACTGCCTATTTTCTGCTTCCTTCACTACTTCCTTAATTCCCAGACATTGCAGGCTGAGGATAAATGGCAAGTGCTCGGCTCCAAATCTGCAGATGGGCAGTTTTCACTTGTACTTAGACGTGAGGTCTGCAGCTGCAGTAAGGTAATGCTTTTTATTTGTCCTGCAAAGCAGACAGAAGTTATTTTAGGAATGGGATTCATGCTGTTTTCCTCAGATTTTAGAAGCCCTGGTGGTCTATGGATTCTTTGATCTAAATCTATGGGGAGAGGGGAAGTACAGGTATAATGTGTGTGTGAGTGTATTCTGCTCTACCCTTAAACACGGTTTGCCTTTGTCTTTGTACATGGCTGCCTCCAACTGCTCAACCAGGAGGGCAGGGACAAGCGCAAGGGGATGGCTCATTTCTTTGTGTTAATGTATGAGCAGAGAGTTCTCACTGGGGAAGAGCTCCAGTTCTCTTACCTTGCTGTCAAAGCACATGATGATGGAAATGAAATGAACTTGTCAGAAGCCAAGTTTGGTGAGAACTCATCTGCGTGCGGAATAATTTGGCTGAGTGTGACATCTTCATTTAAGGATGCTTCTGACACGGCACAGAGAATTTGTCATGCAAATAAGATCCTCATTAGGAAGTAATATTTTTAGAATACTTTAAGCAAAAGGAAACATGCTCCTCCAAAGGCTTTCTGCACTCAGAGAGCAATTTCATAAAAAGTAAAACTAGGCTGGACATGGTTGTATTAATGTGAGACAAATGTTTTCCCAGATCAGCTCATTAGGAAATCTAAATCTGGAGTTCTTACATTACATGATCTACCTTTCATAAAATGTTATTCTTTAAAGGTCTAGATTTTTGTCCTGAATTTAACCTACTTATCCAAGGTAAGAAGGGAGTGCTGCAGTGCACTGCAAGATATCCCTCCCAAAGAAGAAATGTGGCTGTTTGGCTGCTCTTGGGTAGGGTGAAATCAGGAAGTCAGTTGCACTATAATATTTAAGTAAGTGAGACAACAGCGGTGTTCCTTGGAGGCAGGGAGAAGCGACAGCAATGACATGGTGTAATATTTAAATCCTCTCAAAGCATGTGATGAAGTTTTGCGTCTGTGCACCTCAGATGGGTACAAACCTGTAGGTAGGTGAGACTAGGACCACATGCTGCTGGTCGGGACCACAGAGGAGGGATGTGTGATGTGGTTTCAACCTCAGTCCTCATTTTGTGGTCTCTTACAGCCCCGTATTTGCAAAATCCAGCCCCTTTCCTGCATTAATATGGGAGGACATGAGGCTTTCAGTACCTGACTCTGTGTTGCATAAAACTGCTGTCTGATTGGGAGCATTTTAGGTGGGAATGAGTCAGCCCCAGATGTCCCATGGGGCTGCTGCTGCCTGAAACACTGCCTAGGTTGGGAGGGGCCTTAGGTTCACCTTTAATGTGTCTTTCGCTTGTGTTTTGCAATGCAGCTGTTGCTGGAGGCAACTTCTCATGGATTCCAGAAGTCCAGGAAGGTCTCCAGGTATCACTGCAGGGACTGTGCTGATTTCACAATGTGAAATATCTGATCCCTACACAGTCCCTATGGTGCGAGAGACCAAGAGCAGGAGGTGATAGGGAATTGTTCGCTGAGCTCCCCTGTTGCTGCCTCTGCCTTGCTCATGTGCTCCAGTGCCAGTGGCTGAATTGGTTGGCAGAGGGAATGCCAGGTCCTTGTTAGAGGAAGAGTAAGGTGCTCCCGGCAGAAAATTGCTCTGCTCTCTTGCAGTCAGAACTATTTAGGCTTGTGCAGTCAGTGCTCTGCTGCAGGAGCTAGAGAAGCCCCTTTATATAGTGCTGAGAGCCACTGCAAGGACAGAAATGGTGAAGGCAGGTAGGAAAGGTTGTGCTGCAAGTATTTCTGATCCTTGCATGGTGGCAGGGAAGAAGAACAAATAAATTAGCACTTGCATCACATTTGTTACTTTGGCTCTTTTGCCCCTAAGACCACACAGATACTGTCAAAGCAGAGCATTTTTGTGAGTTTCCTGAAGTTGTGAAGGGGAGGACTGATGAGTGGAGTAGCAGTGGGGTCAGTCTCCTGTGAAAAAATACACATTCTCAGGAGCAGAAACATCTCCTGTGGCAGCAGCTGTCCTGGTACCTACACAACGAAGCGTGTGCTCCCTCCTACGCCGTGCTTAGAGATGAGGCATAATTGATGAATGTGGACGCTTGTACCGAAGTAAACCAAACTTCTGTCATGTTGGGTAAATTTGGGTTCTGTTGTTCCGATACCAGCGAGTCCTTGGAAGGCTGTTGATGTGAAGCCTGGAAAAGCAAGTGGTGGTGGCTGGAATGCCAGGTGAATGCGTATTATACAAATTCCACTGTTCTTTATCAGCGCTGAGGTATAGAACAAATATTTTCTTCTAATATAGGTTCTGAAATTATTTAGGTTCCTAAGTAACTGACTTTCACTGCATTGTAGTATCTTAAAAAAGCCATCTGTGGAATTTGTGGCATATATAGTTGTCTTAATGTTTTAAATTCAGTTGTGTAAGGTTTTAAGTTTACTATTTAGTTTTGAATGTGTGGTTTACTAAATGAAGCAGTGTTTTCTCTACCTACTTAGACTGCAAGCTACTTAGGCAGAAAAAATATGCAAGAAAGTTCCCCTCCCCTCCACCCCAGGAAAATTGAGTTTATGTACATGCTTTGAATAATTGGAAATAATCACTTTTTTTCTTTAGTAAATACCTGATTTGATTTTTTGTTCTCTCCCAACAGAATCAAACGGTTAGTAGCCAATAAAAACAGAAATTTCATTATCCTGCTATTTCTTTTCCAATGGAGAAAAACACTTGCAAATCTTTCTTTCTAGATGTAGTGTATTTTTGTTGAATTAAGTAAACAATACATGAATCTGTGGGACTCTGCAGATAAATAGCAGAGAGGTGAGCAGCATACAGATACAGTTTCAGTGAAATGAAGTCTCAATGCCAAGCTGGGCGATGGAGGAAGGAGGGTGGATATGGGACCTAAAGGCTGGCTAAGAAACCTAGTGAGAACCGCAACACAAATGCAGGGGTGTGTGAGAGCATATCCTGATGTGCAGGTTTCTGGGACGCAGCTCTGCATTGCCTGTGTGCTGGCTTCATGCCTCTTCCTTGTAGCCTGGGACGCAGAGGCCTTGTGGAGCATGTGTTCGTGTTGTCAGTGTGGTTTAGGTGAGGTGAGGCCATGTTCAAGGGTGTGGGCACCACATGCCAAGTGGGGCAGCTGCTAGCCGAGCCAGCTCAAGGAAAGATGAGCTTGGGGCTCATTAGGGAGTGGGCCCGTATGTGGATTAAATGTCCTGATTTAGCTTCTGTGATCTGTTTTCTTGAAAGGGCAAAACCAGAAGCATGTTTCTGCCAAAGGGAAACGGAGAATGAGTATGATGCCCTGTGAGGTGCTGTAGTTATGAGGACTAATAAATGCTCTGAAGAGTGTCCAGCTCTGTTCTGGTGGTCTTCTGTAAGCCAAGAGGTGCTAGTGCAACCCAAGTAGAAATGTATTAATAACAAGGAACTTAGCAATTGCTACACGGAGTAGTTTCACTTACAAAAGTGCAGTAACAGGATGAATAACAGGGTATCCAAGCACATGCATATTTGAGGCTGAATAATTTCTGCAAGATCAATGAGTATCTCATGTTATGGACTTAAATCCAGTATTCTTCCAAGCTTGCTTCCTTACTTACTTACTGTTTGTGATGTTTTACTCCAGTGATTTTTTACTTGAAATAAACATTTTAAGTTGTGAGGTAGAAATGGCAGAAGTTGATTTTTATTGTGCAAACAGCATATAGTGCTATGAGTATACAAGAAATACTTCCCCGTTGCTATCAACTCCTTTCTGAGTGTGTGGATTAGAAATGCTGCTGATTATGACTAGCTCAGTAGCTTGTGCAGGAGACCACTATGTTATATTTAAATTTGGGCTTTCTAATCAAAAAGCTATCAGTTACTGTTACTCCTTTAGTAAAATTAATAATTCTTTAATCAGATGAGATCTTAATGATAGCATAATTAACAGTGATTATGAACTCTAATTTGTAAATGCTGTGAACACTGCATGTGGGTGTAGGTCCTAGTAGGCACTAGATTGTCCAAGAAGTGTGTCCTGATTAGTTGCTAGAGTTTGATTACCTTGGTACTTAGTACTTTTCTCCTTGGGCAGTAAACCTTTTGTGAACAAGGACAGGTGTATCTTTGAGGACCAGAACTTTCCCATAGCTCCTCATTCTTTGAATTCTGTTACCAAAACTTATGTGGGAAACTGTATTTTTTTTATATATCAAGATTGATTTCCTATGACCCTTGACTATAAATGAAACAAGATTATTATGTCTGCACGCTGACTCTCAATACTTTTCAAGTAGTTTTTTCATGGATGTCTTAACAAAAACTTATGTTTTTTTTTCTTCCTCAGACTTCACCCATTCATTTTATTCCTGTTAACCATATCTTAACCCTGCAGATGGATTGGTTTCACACGAAGTATTTCTGGTTTTGAGTTTGACCTTGTTTGCTCTTAGGAAGAGGTGATAGTCAATAGAAGGAAGGAGAAGAACATGTGAAGTTGTAAATGAAGGTGTATGCACATGCACTGATAATGTACTACTAAGAAATAGTGTGATTAAAATACTGCCTTGTCTGGAGCAAAGGACTTGGGCATATATGCATACAAGTATTTCTGTTGTTGGGCTTCAAAGGAGCAGAAAGCAGCCAAGAGAGGGGACTTGACTTAACCCGTTGGCTTCTGTGATATGGGATGTGGTGTCTTGGTGTGGATGGGAAGAAATCACTCTTGTGTGCAAGTGATGCCTTTGGTAGCAGGTAGCTATGTAGTAGGTTTCTGGCTTCAGAAGAGTCAACAGGATATTTGTTCTGTACCTTGTAGGGCACAATTACTTTTCAGCACCACTTTGTCTGAAAAAAGAGATCTGTAGCAGGTAACCAAACTTTAACTCTAGGGTGTCTCTGGAAGAGATCGGCAATGCCCGAGAGCACTATTCATGTTTCAGGTCCTTCCACCCTAGGACAAGTAGTACAAGGTGAGCAGGTCACCAAACTCGGATGAAGTGAGAAGCCACAGCATTTTGTTCGCAGGGCATGGCTAGGCTGTCCTTCTGACAAGTAAGCAAACATCTCCTTAGACTGATTACAGCTTCCAATGATATCTTTTGCTTGGCACCAATAATACAACTCAAGTCCAGCTCATTCAGGCCCAAGGCTGAGCACTATATTCTAGGAAGGTCATGAAGTCACAGCTGTTGCCTGGGGAAGATGCCGGATTGTGATCTGTTGGCATCGCACTGCTCTGCTGGAGACGTGAGTTTTGAATGTTCCTGCCGTTCCCTGCACAGGCACTTCTTTTGTGGGGCTTTGGGGCATGGAATGTAAAGGAGGAGCAGTACAACAGATCCTTACCTTCCTTCTTGGTGACATCTATCTCCAGGAGGATGCAGAACAGTTGTGTGGTGGTGACCTGCCTATTTACAGCAGTAAATCCCAGAGGTGGGAAGTCTGGAGCAAACAGAAACAGCTCCTCTGCTTGTCTGTCCTGCAGTAGGAAAAGAACTGGGAAATCAGCTTTTTCTGTAGCAATGTTAAGGGGAGGCAGATGTTGCAAGGTGTGCACAGCATTTACTCCCCCTCAAAATTGGGTGAGAGAAGTTGTAGTGCAAGAGCCACAAGCAGTCAAAGGATCACAGTTTGGACACTGTTGCCACACACAAATGAGCTGTTTGGGGCTTGCAGTGTTTGCTAGCAAAGCAGTTTTCTTGTTACTTTCCTGGTCCCTAATCTGCTTAGTCTGTGTTTGATCAAACTAATTGCTTTCAATTTACATAATTTGTCAGACATTCAGTGGCAGGTGCACAGGCAGTTGGGTCTTGGTGAAATTCTGTGAGAAAGTGTGATTTTTCTGTTTGGTTTGGTTTTTCTTCTCTTCCTCCTTGTTAAAACTAGGGGAAGGGAATTCTCCTGCAGTCTTCCTCTTCCTACTGAAAGAAAATGAAACACCAGGTTTTGTTTTGCTATGTGGCCACCATAAATATTTTTTTTAATTCCACATTTCAAGGAATAATTGTAACATTATTTGCTTTATTAAATTGAATCTTTTTTCCCCGTGTCCTGGAATGAATCCAGCAGTATCTCAGAGCCTTTTTTGTTACTTATTTAAGATATGATTAATGTTTCTGTGTTTTTCCACTTATGTTCTTGGGCTTGGATTTAAAGGTAGAACTGCTCAGCTAATGGAAATTGTGGGATTAGGGCCCTCACTAGTTCTGGATACTTTTTGTTAGGGAGAATAATGGCAAGGCTGCTGTGTCTCCAGTGCCTTGCCATATACAATCTGCATTCCTTTTGTTCTGTGTGAACTCCGAGGCAGAAAGCGAGAGCTTGCAAGGGAAGCCCAGGGCGCAGGGCATTGCTTGGTGACACGTCACCAGTGTGAGGAAAAACTCCAGTTTCCTGCTCCCCTTGAAATGTGGGTGGAAAGAGCACTTTGGAAGGAGGGCCCTGTGTCTGGCACTATCCCATCAGGATGTTAAGGCCACCCCTGGAGCCTTATGCAGGTGCAGTAACGTGGTGCATGTTCTCTGCCCATCTGCATGGTTCAGGAGCTGGACCTCCAACGTGCAGCCGGTCTGTGGTGCTCACAGGCAGCGCTGCCCAGGCTTCTCTAGCCTGCACCATCTGAGCACAGCATGCAGGGGAAGTGCTGAGAGTGCGTCTGGCTTTTCTGCTTAAAACCAAAGTCATTACAGGAAAATGAGAAATGGGGAAAAGTGTAAACTTGGAGTAGCCAGGGGATTTGAAACACAGCAAAAAGACAAGTCTGACCTTGGGCTATTTGCAGTGTGAATACCCCATGGAGATGAAGTGCAGAAGGAGAGAACCTAGCACGCTTTATCTCTGGTCTGGCTAGACAGATCTTTTGGTCCCCATTTACATAAGGTGTTCAGTGCTTGAATGTAGGTGTTTGTGCTTGAAGGACAGAGAGGCGGAGGTGCTCCAGCCTTACCACGGTAAAGTGCTAAAGGAGAGGAGCTCTGGCCAGCTACCCATGCCCTTGGGTTGAAGCGCATGAGACAGCAGCTCCCGGAGCCTTGCGTCCCGTGCCCAGCACTTTCCAGAGAAGCATCTTCCTAAGTGCTAGCCTAAAGTGATACAGAATATTGTTTGTGTCTTTTGATTTTTGTTACGAGAATTTATGAGTTTATTTTTGTAACACAATTATGTGGCCTCGTTATTCTGGGTTTTGGCTGAGTTCCAGATTTAAGGATGTCAGTTAGCTTTGTTTTGTTTTTTTAATTCATAATGGATTGCAGGTACATGAAGGAAGTTTCATTAAGTGTTTTGGCTTTGATTCATTAAGTGTTTTGGGTTTACACATGATTATTTCTCACTACTCGTCCCATCTTGCTGTTTCTCAAGTGTCCTGCTGGTTTTTAGGTTCAGTAAATTAGTTTTTCTAAAATGAAAATATTTCAAAGTGTAATTATAAAGCATTAGGTGTTCATGAAAAACTTGCTACATATTATATAGAATCTTGCACAAACTTTGCAAGGAAGTAGTAGCATTTTTTAGTGTTTTTTTGTAGAGAGAGAGAGAGTCCATTAGAAGGAGAATGAGCTATTTGCCCATTTTTCTGATTGCCATGTTCATTTTAATCTATTACAAATATATTCATTTGGGGGAAAATAATAATTATTAAAATGTCATAATAGAAGCTGAATTTGGCAATTAAATTGCCTTTTTTTAAGGGATCTGTGTTTTTAATTTGCTTTCCTTGCCTTAGGCTAGAGAATTAATTGTGTTATGATGGGGTGAGGAGTCATTTTCTTAGGCCGTCATTCTTTTGGAAGAAGTTATAAAGCAATGAAGGATAGTCATCTTGGCGCAAGAGGAAAGTTAAAACTTGTGCCACATCTTGGAGTCTCTTTGTTTTAAAGCTCTGTAACATAAAATATTGGTAACATGAAAATTAAAAATGTAGAGTTTGAGGTAAGTCTTTGGTTTTAATGGAAGAATCTGCTATGCTTTCAATGAATTAAATATTCTTGGTAACTTAGTATCCTCTGGTTAGTTGTTAATTTTGACAGGTGGCCACATGATCAGAGATAGTAGAACATCTTTCTCGGAAAAAGAGAAGTTCTTGTAGTTAAAGCCTGTAATGACAGATATTATGCTGTCATATACTCTTATGCTGCTGTTTAAATGCTAATTTTGTAATATTGCATCCTAAAGTCCTTAAATTCATTTTCAGTTTGAAGAGTGACTCATGAAAGTAACTTTTTTTTCTTTTTTTTTTTTTTTTTTTTTTTTTTTTTTTTTTTTTTTTTTTTTTTTTTTTTTTTTTTTTTTTTTTTTTTTTTTTTTTTTTTTTTTTTTTTTTTTTTATCTCCAATGAAGCTTATCCTTTTGGGAAAAATAGCACTTCCAAGGTTTCTCCAAGAGGAACTAGCACTGATGCTTTGTGGATGCATGGTGGTTCTTTTGCTAAATACTAGCAGACTTCATTGTGCTAAATTAAAAATGTAGATTTACATCAGTTCACAGTTCTTTTGTCATGCTTATTTTTTGTGGAGGCGCTTGAGCTTTACACACAATTTCCTGATTTTTTTCCCCAAATAATTTCATTATGGTTTTTTTTTCTTTTCCATTTAATCTCAGTGTGTAAAAATAGAGAATTTTCAGACATCATTAAAGCTTCTGACTCCATGAAATTTTAACAGATCTGATACTTGAGAGGTGCTGTAGTGGGGAGTGATCATTTATCAGGCAATACTGTGAGACCTGCATTATTATTCAGTAATTAAAAATTCACAGGGGTGAAAAGATACTGCTGTAAATATTTTATTGCCTCTCTTTTCCCTTTCAACCCCCCCAGAAGAATTTTTAAGACAAAAATACCTTTTAATATAAGGCTGTTAGCAACTGTGGGATAATAATCTGTGGGCAATACTTGAGTTAGGCAGGAAGAGATGACAGTATTTAAGAAAGTGGTTTATAGAGACTATGTAGGTGTTTCAAAGATGGCATGTAGTCAACTTTTTTAGAGGGAAGAAAGGAATGCTGCCAATGTATACGTTTGTGATAATCTGGTGAGATACTGGCAAAAGCTTTTTATTACTTTTTCCTATGGCGTGTGGTTAGAAACTGCTAGAAGAAAAAGGTGTAGCATGAACAAAGTACCACTGATATGTTGATGGCACAACATTCTTTTTGAGATCTTTCTAGCTAAATTGTGCGTGTTTTGCCTTAATTCTACTTTATTTTCCCATTCTTAATGTGTATTTTCATATCAAAATATTCAGCGTGCTTGAATTGGATGGTTTAAATGATTAAAACATTTTCCTTTTTTCTGTTTTGCTGCACTGTCCAATTTTCCATATTTTGTGTATATGATTAAAAAGCTGTTTTAATGTTCATTCTTTTGGAAGAGTGAGGCTAGTGCATGTGCTTTGTGTTATGTGCGAAGCTGAACAGAGAGCATTCTCGAGGGAAAGAAAACACCAGTGTCCACAGGGGCTCAAACACTGGAGTCCCAACTCAAAGGGCAGTAGACTTCCCCCTGCTTTATACTGCGTGTGTTGTGTCACTGGAGAAGCTGGATCCTCTTTCTTGTCTGAGTTTGCTGGGTTTAGTAAATCAAAATGTTTATTATTTCATGTAGTTTGGCCTGGCTTTTCTCTCTCTATTCCCCAAAGACTACTGGTAAATAAGTTAAATGGTACCAGTAGCATTTTTTTGTTGGCTTTTAAAACTGCTTAACCCAAAAAAACTTTTGGCTACCTCTGAGAGGGGATTGTTTTGTTTTTGATTTCAATCTATATAGAACCTTTATATAAAATAAATACTGGAATGGGGGGATGGAAGGCAATTTCCATGGGAAAATTGTTCAAGTATTTATAAAGCACTCCCAGTTTTGACCCTTTTGATGGTGACTGTGGAAAGTAGTGTTTGCTCTGACTGTGGGTTGGAGTCCTCGTGAAGGATGCATGGATCGGGTTGTCCTTCCTGTGCTTCTGTTCTCCAAAACCTATTTGTGCTTCAGGTAATGGAAAAGGGTTCATGAGAGCCAAACACTGTTGTGCCACCATAGCAGTGCTTGAGAAAGATCATCAGAGCTGTTGGTTCTGCTTTACTGCTTCCGCCTTGTGCCTACAATTCACGTCTTCAGTTAGAAGGAAAAATGTATCTGAAAAGGATGCTGGGGGAATGCCAGGATAGACGTGGGCCTGGAGCACTGATGGGTTTGATCTTTGGTTAGTTGGACTGTTCTCCTGCACACAGTGCAGCCTGTGTGTTCATGCACTGCTGTGTGCCACTGCTAGTCTACTGGGTGCTGTCACTGTCATTTTTAGAAACAAAACATACTGCAGTTTTGACTTCTGTGAATGTCTGTTTATGTATATTTTTTAAAAATCTCGTTTTACTTGGGACTTCATAGAAAACCTGAGATTACTTTCTCTCATTCCAGTACCTCCTTCTAAATTAATGATACTTTTGCTTTGTCTGTGACCCAGATTGGTCGCTTTAGCAGTGCTTTGATAATGATCGATGAAAGACCCTGCAGAGTAGCACCAGAAATAGTGTTTGTATGGAAAGAATACTGAAATTTTGTTTTGTTGGTCCTTCAGCCTTTCAGGTAGCCCTCAAAATGCTAAGTCATATGATGCTTAAAAATATCAATGAAAAATGATGAGAGACTTTGCAGGAACAGGCAAAAGAAATAAAGTGTGCTCTTAGGACTGCCCTCCCAGGCCTGACACTTGAGAGGCCCCGAGTTCTCGAGGTATATGGAGATACGGTGGTGTTTCTCTGCTAGTTTAATTTGAGTCTTCCATGAAATTTAAAGCAAATTCTTAGAATATAAGAGTTTTCATGATTAGAAGAACTCATGGCAACTGACATCGAGTAAAATCATGTTCAAGCTAGTTTGGCCTTTTTTAGTGGTGTTGCATTAGTACCTCTCACCCACTGTACATAACAGGTTTTTGTGGGAAGAAAGCAGAGCAAATGCGTGTACAGCAGTAACCAGCCTAGGAGCGTGAGCCTTTGCAGCCGGAAACCAGGGTCGAAGTGAGGGAACTAAAATGTTTGTTTGGTGACCACATTTTTGCTCTGTAGGGCTTATGACCACCTGCATGCAAAGTTGGTAGTACTGCAGTCAGCACTCATCTGGAAAGTTCAAATTCCTGAGATTATTCTTTTTAAAAGGTCAATTGTTTAATTATTCTTAGAAATTACAAGTGTTTTTCTTGTAGGACTGTGTTATTCTATTAAAACATACTACATTACTTCAGGATATAAACTATAGCCTATAAAAGCAGCAAAAGGCCTCCTTCACATTAGATTCTGTTACAATTAAATGCTTTACTGGATTGTAGCCAGACTGTGTGCTATGGTGCAGAAGTGCCCTTTTGCATGGCAGAAATACCACATGAGTGTTTGTGTATTTTCATGCTAACACTCTTCTAATGCTCACGTCTCTTCAGGATTTTGTGGGAGATTATAGTAGATTTCTGGAAAGCTGGACAAATAATGTATGATGTCTTAGTAAATGCCAGTTAATACTTGCACCATAAACACTTGTTAGATTAATTTTAATTTCTAATCTCCAACTACCTTGGAAAGGAACTATATTACTAATTGTAGCTGAAATTGGATTCTTAAACTCTGCATTGGACAGTGTTCTTATTCACAAGCAAATAACTGAAGCAAAACAGTCTGACATTCAAACTAAAAATATTGGACGTTTATCTAAAAACACCTATTATGTTTTTATGCATTTGCAAGATTTTTTGTCTGATTGCTCTGAAATGATCCAAACTAATAATGAATTACATTTAGTGAGTAGAGACAGGAGGGACAAATATTTATTGGCTACAAAGTGTAAAATAGACCAGCTTGAATGCTCAGGATGAGCCAGCAGAGCGAAAGCAGTGCAGATGCTGACGAGGGTTGTGATGGTCCTAGAGTATCTGCTGGGCATTCCCCAAAGGCCTTATGCAGCCATTCCCACGTAGGGCAACCAATTCCAATCTAGAAGGGTTTTGGGTTTTTTTTTTCAATATTTAATACTTAGTTCTTACTTCATACTTCACCACATGAAGTGTTAATTAAAGTGTCTTTTTCAAGATGTGTCATATAATTTATATTGAAAAGCCTAGGATCATAGATGAAAGGGGAAAAGTAAATAATAGGAAGTAAATATAATTACGAATTATGGACAGTTATAATTTTAAATATACACAATAAAACATAGTAGTATACCTTATAAATATAATTAGTAATATAGTCATTTATTTGCATATTTATAAAACATAATATAAGTAGTAATAAATAATAAGTAAAATGAAGGAGAGTGTTAATCATTGTTCTGTGTCAAATGGCTGTGCATTTTGCCACTAATGTTCCTGAAAACAGCATCTGACCTTTTTAACTAATTTAAATATTTTTTCACATTTTTGTGAAATAAATGTGGTGCACCACAAGAGTAAATGTTAGACTAAACCTTAATTTTTATGTATGATGCTGACTTATCTACCTTCTGCCAAAAGACATTGAAAACAACAGATAGTGTGAAACTATCGAATGCTTTTTAAGAAAAAGGCAGTCTGGTATCTTTGTTCTTTTGCAGTAGGAATAATGTGCAGTGTGAAATTTTTGTACAAAATAGGTTTTTTTTTTTTTTTTTTTTGTATGAGCAATAATATATTGCTGGTCATAATCTGTCAGCTTGCTTTTTTCTCTGTGTGTGTGATGTCCTCCTGCTGCCCTCCAGAATGAACCTGTGCCAAGGAGCAAGTGCTCAGGCACACCCGTTCCTCCCTTGGCCCCTGATTTATGCTGTCTGCTGAGCTGTTCTAGGAGCTGACAGATCTTGTATCCTTGTTAGTGTCCTTAAGAGTTTTACTGAGCTGGAAATAGGATGTGCTGTGGCTCGCACTCTTTCTGAGAGGTGGATTATTGAAAATATGTTACTTTTATACTTTCCTGGGTCCCTTTAAATTGTGGAAATTAAGGAGTTGACATTTCCTAAGTAAAAAACACTGTAGCTTGCATATATCAGATCACATAGTTATAGCTCTCTCTATGTAGCTCTTTATACATCCTATATTCTTTACTATATTATGCGTTATATCCATAAATTGGAAAAGGGATCCACGCTATTTTCCTGTAAAATTGTGGGCTGGTTTTCCTGCTCATGGACCTAGCTGTGGCTCTTGTGGTTGGGTATCAAATCCATTAGTAAGCAGAGGTGCCACCTGTTCCTTGGACTGAGCTCTTTCTGCTAAAAAAAACCTTGATTCATTTTGATTCGTGTATTTATTTGTTTTTAATTGACTTTGGCAGATCTGTGAGGTTTTGTGTTCTTAAAAGGTCTTAATGGGCATGTTGTTTTGCAGTATGCAAAAAGCTTACTTTACATATGCAGAATATGTAAAAATGCAATATGATTCCTTGTTTTTGTTGCTCAGGACTAGTGCATGATATCTTCTCTTAACTTTGTCTCCTGTCAGAAAATATTACACACAAAGGGCAAGTGTTGAGTTCTCTTGATGTGTATTTGCAGTTGACTCTTGACGGAATTTCTGTTATCCTAGGGAGCAAAATATCAGAGAACGTACATAATCACTGTTCATTTGTTGTTTAAAAAAAAAAATTGATTCTATGTTGGAACTGCTTGTCTATAGAACTTCTGTGTCCCTCTAATGCCTGCTGATTGAGGAGTTTGGGTAGCTTTTGGAACTAGAAAAGATAAGAAAATGCACCCATGATGCCAGAGCCCTTAATCTTATTGCTGTCTCTCCTTGATAACTGTTAATTTTCTTGCATCTCTTTTACACTGAAACTCAGATGTGTTTTTGTTTCAAGAGCTAGTCTACAGTAGAGCGGGTAATAGGTGAAACAATTTCAAAAGGCCAAATAAAAAGCAAATCACAACAGAATCTTTTGTTGTTCTGATAAAGCCGCAGTGCACACATTGTCAGGCTAGTGACTCTACTTATTATAACTATGCGATATATGAAGACAAAAATGTCCTTGTCTTAAGGAGCTGCACCTGACAGAAGGAACATGCAGCTGTTTACTGCTTCTGAGCGGACTCTGAGGATTTTGCCTATGCTAATATGGGTGGGAGGGGAACCCAACCTCCTCCACTCTCGCTCATGAAAGGAAGATCATCATCATGGGCAATGTCACTCGCATTTTAAATACCTAATTCTGAGTTAGTGTGAGCGGTAGGAGCTGATAAGCAGCTTGGGAGCTGTGCCAGCAAAATGATCTCTAATTTTTCCCTTCTCCTCCCATCTGCTGTACTAGATCTATCTCTGTGACAGATAAGGGCCTTCCCCCCACAGATCGATTATCTCTATCCTTGGAGAGAAGCAATCTGACCCATTAATTATTCTTATTTCCTTTGCTAGTGGGTAGCAGTCAGGAAAGCAGTCCAGGCTTTTTGGTATTTTCTTTTTTTATTTTTATTTTTATTATTATTATTATTATTTTAAATAAACTCATCCATCGTATTATTTTAAGTTGTTAATGTTCTGTTTATTTCACACTGATCGGACTGAAGTTAGCTCTTTTTGAAACATCTATCAAAGTATGTGTAGTGCTATCAAGTGGGTGTCGTTCTTTCCTTGCCATACACTTAGAGCCCCTTTTGTGAGCTCGTAGATCTTCACATTTGACCTTATGTGATGTTGCTGTGGTCATGCTACCATGCATTTTAGTATGGATATGCTGAGAGAACTTGATGTTAGGAGGCAAATTCTTTTAAAGAAATTTTAAGCAGTCTTCCTGGGAGTGTTAATTATTTTTCCGAAATAGGACTTATTCTCGGGAAGGTGGAGGATGTGACTAGATGTAGGATAGAGAGAAATGTGGTTGGCTGCTTGAGCTTTTTTTGCTTTTTGTGTGGAAGACAACCTGAGACTTCTTTTCTGTCGTATTTGGTAAGGTGTTGGAGATACCACATGAGCTTTTCCTTAGCAGAGACTATTTGCTCTTACGTTGTGTTGAAGTCCTGTTTCCTGATATGCCTTTGCACTTGGTGGATGAAAATAGAAAATAGAACTCGCTGTAGCTAAATGGTGGAAATATTCACTGGTGAAGCAAGTTTTCAGTCTTTTTGTGTCAAGAGAGTGAAAATATGGCTATAGATGCTATAATGTGGTAATGTTGAACTTGTACTGATCACTACACTATCATGACCAAAATCAAATCACAGTTTGCTTATGCTGAGAACCTCCATCCTGTTGCCAGCACTGTATTCTAGATGGAAGAGGCTGCAGAACTATGCAGTTAATGTATGGTGTATATTTTTATATATGTGTATATACATGCCATACTCCCCTTAGGAAAAAATATATTTTTTTCTTGTTCTTGCATTCATTCTGTCATGATTAAGCTTATCTGTTGGTAGACCGTGTCAAGCCAAAAGATTATTTGCACTCAGACTTGACAGATGGTTCTCTACAAATAATGGTTGTTTACTGCAGAAAGAAAGTAGGGGCAGAGGGATTAATCCTTTTGTATTTCATCTTGTTTTGCTTATTTAAATTAATAGCTTTTAATTTTAATTCTAAATGAGTCTAAAATGCAAAGTTAGTTCTGCCAAAAAAAAAAAAAAAAAGCCTAATGGGAATCTCTGCTTCTTGCCAAATTGTAAGAATTTATCAGCTCATCCCTATGCAAGGTTATACGTGTGTGTGTGTGTGTGTGTGTGTGTCTCCTCTCCCAGAAGAGAGTTTAGAGATGTCTGAGCAGCCCCCCATAAGGTGGTGGTAGCTGCCTGCTAAATCCAAAATGGCACTATGGGGCTCCCAGAAATGGGGCTGCGGACTAATGGGGACTAATAGTAACATTGCAGCTTATCCTTTCCTCTGGGAGGAGGAGTCCCTAGGGCATGTGGCAAGACTCCCAAGGAGCTGCAACTTTGGCGGAAGTTGAGCATGGACCATCATCACCCTGGATGCTCTGCAGCATTTTTGGTTGACTTCTCATTATATAGCTTTGGGAGAGTAAGATTTTCCTAAGGTATGTGAGAAGTATGACTCTGTTAATGCTGCAGGAGTTGCCGAAGCGTGTTTGTGGCTTTCCACCCTCACTTATAGATTGGATAGATTTTTCTAATTTGCATTAGTTGTGCATCCTTCTTAGAAGCTGCATTATATCCCAAGTTTCCAACCTTTCCATGCAAACTATTGGTGTTCACAAGGTAGACAAAATACTGTTAGAATTAAAATCTTCACCATCATAATGTGGAGGCTGCATTATACATTATAATGGCTTTGTGTTGTCCCGCTATGTTTCTAAAAAAGCAGATGCCAGGGGAAGCACCTAGGTGAAGCAGATGTTCCTTTCCCTTGTTGATGGTAGCGCACACAGGGCACGTAGTCTGTCGGTACAGAGTAGGGAAGCTGAATGTGGCCTTGTCTTATTTGGTGAGTAGAACAGGTAGAATAGAATTCAAGATTGATTTTTCTTGCTTCTGTCTTCCTTGAGGGAGTATTTTGAATGTATTTCTTCTCCTCCTATTTGCTTAAGCGGATGGTACATACTGTGCTGCCTCTGCGTTCAGCAAAACAGG
>VZSG01000212.1:478342-501706 GCA_013398315.1 Nothoprocta pentlandii | reverse complement strand
CCCCCCCCCCCCCCCCAATTCATTTATATAAATGACTGACTTTAATTTGACCTCCTGGAATGTGAAAGGAATTCAGTCTGTGGGTAAATCTTAGAAATCTTAGAAGTTGCCATCTTCCCTGGAGTCCTTTGGGGTTGGAATTGATGGGCCGCTGCTACTGGAGAAACACCTGTCTGGGCTGAGGTGAGCAGCGGGTGTGACAGGTCTCAGCCTCCTCTTTGTGGAGCGTAAAATGAAAATAATGGTAGATTTGTAATACTTATGAAGAGCTATCTGGAATGAATACAGCCGTTTATTATATCTGTAATAATTGTAAGTTTGAACTTTGATGTAATTTTAGCAAAATAGTCTCCTATGAAGATCTTCAGGATGTGCACTCTGGAGACCTGAAGCACTCTGCTTTTTCCTAGGTTTTTAGCTGCTGCTTTCAGGGCACAGACTTCACTACGACGTTTGACTAAGATGTAAATCTGTAGATTTATCTCTTTTGGATTAGAGTGTGGCTGAGGGCAGGAGAAAGAGTGCCAGCTCTGCAAGGAGAGAGGCAAGGACTTCACTTTGATGAGCTGTGGAAAGTGGATAAATGATGGAGGAGACCTGGAGCAATTGCCAGTGTTCGCAAGGTGGGCAGGATTGCTTTGCTTGGTAAGGCAGCTTAACTTAACAAGGCAGCTCTGTCTGCTGAGAGCTCTTTCACATCAAGGCAGCTGGAGACTTTCAAATGAAGAGGCAGAGGTCAAAGGGATTTTTAGCTCCAGACTGTGAAGTTTACAAGTTGTACATAGATAGATGTAGGAAACCATGGGAAAGGAGAACAAGAGACTGCTGTTGTTGGCTGTGGAAAGGAGAAGGGCACAAAGATATAAACATCATTCCTTTTCTGTGTTAGAATGTTGAATGACTATTGAAAAAATGGGCTTGTAAAAGGATGTATCTCTGTATGAAAGGACAATGTCCTCTGCTTATTATAGATTTTTATTGCATGTTGATGTTCCTGCCTCTATTAGATGGCAGAATAAAACTGCAAACTGATTTCCATTTTAAAGGGAGAGATGGAGGGCATAAAAATAAAGGGATACTCCTGGGAGCTAACTGAGGTCAGAGAGTTGAGAGGCAGATTCTATAAGGAGTTAGAAGTTGTGACCTCAGTGATGTAGAAACAGAGCTGGCTGAGAAATAGCAAATGTTCAAGGAATTTCTTTTTTCCCCAAAAGTATCTTTCATTTGAAGTTTATATTACTAACAATAAATGAGATAATTATTTCAAAATAAGATTGGGAGACTTCAGCCAACTGCCATTAGAAATAAGGAGGCAGATACATCTATCTGTAACACAGTCACATAATAGTACAGCGGTTGATTGCTGTCAAAATACCTCGCACATACTATTAAAAAAAATAAAGATGGAAAATACAGGAAAGGTACATGGACTTTGATTCATGTTACCTATGCAGAGTCAGCTGAGCAGAATTAAACTGTGACGTTTGCCTAGGAGAAGGTTTGAGAAGTCTTTCTTATAGAAAGAGGAAGCAAATGAAGTTGTTCAGTTCTGATGTGAGAAACTAGAAACAAAAGAATGAGGACCGTGCATAGGAGTTCAGGAACTTAAATACCAAGGAAACCAATATATAGGGAAAGATCTTAGGTCCCTGTATAATTCAGCTGGACTAATGCAACATCTACAAATGCATGATGTGGTCAGAAGCAAAAGGTCACTCTCCCCTTTTTTTTGGTACCTGCTTGAAAGACTTTTGCTCTGATACGCATATTAAATTTGAAAAACTGTGCGAAAAGGCATGGGTTGGATAAAAGGTGCAGAGTTGAAGAATGGAGAGCTTTTGGGACTGCCTCAGCAAAATAAAATGAGCCCTAATCAGTAAATTTCACCCAGTAACCTCAGTCTTCTGCTGCATTTCAGTGCTATTGAAAACCTATCAACAGACCCTGTAAAAATATGAGTGTAAATCAAGGCTGGCTTTTAAATTGGGGCCTGCGTGTGCTGTGCTGGACAGTCCCCACTCTGCCCTTACAGTCCAAGTGGTTGGTGACTGGCTGGTGTGACAAGAAGGAGTCGTTGCCCTCACCGCCTGCTTGGGCACTCCAGAGTTTCCTGCGTCATTCCAACCATCAAGAGCATTTTGAGGCCTTACTGGGAGTGTCCTGTAGGTGCCAAGAGCAGTGGATGAAGCTGCCCCAGGGCTGCCTCCAGCGCCTGCTGGCATGCGATGGCAATGTCGCTGCCGGTGTCAGGGACAGCAGCACTGCAGGGCCGGAGGCCGAGCCCAGCTGCCTTGCTGTGCGGAGCAGCGAGTGGCTGCCGCCAGCCGGTGAGCAGGGATGCTCCGCTCCGCCTCTGGAGCAGTCGGCCCAGGCATGCGGTGCGTGCTTGCTCAGGCACGTCGTCGCCATGTGCTGCGCGGGACTCTTTCAGTTGGTTTATTATTTATTTGAAATATTTTACTTAGTCTACAATGCATTTCAGTTAAGTACAGCACCTCTGCTTTTGCTCCTAACTTCTAAGTAGCCCGAAAAACAACCAACTATATTGACGAACATGTAGTCATCTGAGGTAGTTAATGTGTTATAATGTTATGGGATACTCTACTCCTACTTTTCATTTGGTTGCGAATGACTAATAAGTTGAAAATTAATTTATGGACACCCTGTAGTATTTGTTGTTTGGTATTCACTGTAAATATAACGTGGAGACTATTTTAGTGAAATATTATAAACAGGGTTTTCGAATCTGAAAAGCTTTTTCAAATTTAGTTTGATTCTTTCTTGATTTTTAAAGCAATCATATGTAGACAGAGACTCTTTTTTCTATGTCCCCTTGATATTTATTCATTGCTCTTAATCAGGTATGTCTTTTCATGCCTTGAATATTATTGCCGCTGAACTGTGGGGATATCGGTCTGATGGATTGCTTTGTTTTGACTTTCCAAGCTGCAGCCTCTTTCCCAGGCTGCTTCAGATTGAGTAAAACATAGATAGTATCTAGAAAAGTATACAGGAATGTCAGTTTTGTTAACATAGCGTTTTTTCTCTGTGTTCATCCTGGAGTTTGTCCCACCTGGAGACTTTTTGACCACCTCCAGCATCCAGAATGGACCGCATTGAGAGGTTTTTCATTAGTCTTCCTTTACTGTTGAAAACCTGCTCGCATAAATAATTCAGTATTAATTTGGAGCATCTGAAAAGTAGCTTGGAGATGTACTAGATCAGAATACTGCTTTTCTTATTTTCTTATTTATGAAAATCCTTTCATAAAGGATTTGAAATTGTCTTGGCAATAATGTGTGTATAATTTTTTTTTCCCCCCAAAAAAATTTTCTTTCTTTCTTTCTTTTTGTCCCACGTGTTCTTATATTGGGAGATATTTTCAAGACCTGGTAAGTTGTCCAAGTATTTTATTTAAAATAAATAGATATATTCTATAGAAATATAGAATTATATTTCTATAGAAAATGCATTATTTTCTATAGAGTGTTTAAGTGCATGTTATGTGGTTTTTGGTTTTGTTTTTTTTTTCTTTCTTTTTTCGATGATAGTTTTTTTTATGGATAAGAGTATCTTATGTACTGGCTTTGCTTTAAAAATAAAAAAACACCAAACAATCAAATAAAAAACCCACCACTAATTGGTGGTTATAATTTTAGCCACTCTTTTATAATAGGCACTTCAGTAGTGTGGTGAAGTATGTGTAGTAAATGCATAGATAGATGCCAGCATCAAGGCAGCTGACACTCTTCTATGTCTTTTGGTGATGTTTTCCGTTGCAGAACATCTTCAGTGAGCTACCACTTACTGTTATTGTGTTTCAGCTGGAAGAGGCTTGGCTTTAGTGTGTGGGGAAGGTATTATCAGCATCTTATATATTGGCAGAATGAGCAATAAGAGGGTTAAAGGTGTTGTTGGAGATTGTTCTTCTGTGAGCAATAAAGAGAATGAGGTGTCTGGTGCTAGAAAGGAAATGACAGGCTCCTGATTTGTGTATCTCTCCTTGTACTTCCAGTTACACTGAAGGAAAACAAAAAGTATGTAGATTTTTAAATCAAAGACATTGTAGGAATTGATTTGTTTTAATGCGTGCTTAGTTTTCTAGTTCTAAAGACTCATCTTGTGCCGTGAAAGATTCCCACCATTGTAAAGTAATGTAGTTGAGATGGTGCTGAAGATGCCACACGCGGATTGTTTTTTGTTAAAATCACCTGCCCTCTGAGTTTTTTAACATGGGCTTATCATTTAAGAAAAAAAAAAAAAAAAGAGGAGGAGGGGCACTTTAACAATACTTCAACGCTGTTCTGTGTTTTCAACTCTTTTTTTAGCAAGAATCCTTGAGTAGTCTTTAGTCTTCCTTCCCCTTCCCAAACACTTGACATCGCAGTTACATCATTCTGTTGGATAACCCAGACTCATCAGCTGGCCTTGTCTTATCCAAACAAATGGGAGAAGAGTGGGAAGGAAACATTGGAAGTCTGATGCTGACCTGATTTAGGCCTGGGCTCAGGCTTAAAATGCCAGTTTACTGACCATGTCTGTGGGTCTCGGTGACTGAGGAGAAGGATGCTGTGTTTCATCCAGCTCGTCAGGAGCGAGGATGCTCCTATTGCACCCTTTTATTGCTGCCTGGGTTAAGTTCCCCTGGCTGCTGGTGAATTAAATGCCTTTTTTGGGTATAGAAAACCCCAGTAATATATTGCGAAAGGGAAAATGGATTCTGGGTATTGGGAAAATTCTGTAGTGTGAGATTCAGTATTTGTTCGTGTAATGAATTTCTGTAAAGTTGTCCTGTGCATCTTAGAAGGAGAAACCTTGTCTTTAATTTGGATAGGATTATCCAAAAGCTCTCTGTTGAAAAGATAGATTATTTGTAGACTATTTAATGTGCCAAAAAAAAAAAAATTCATGTAATAAAAGCCCAGCATGGACTGTTAGGGGATAACGTGTTCACTTACATGTGTGCTCTGCTGTCATGCTGAGCACTAAAGTGGTCTAATCCCTTGGGCAGTGTTGGAAGCTGCCAGATGCAGCTATAAATTTACAAGCACTGGTGGGAAGCTGAGTGGATTAAGTTCTATATGTTCTGTCCCACAAGCTGTGTTTAGGTACATGCTATGATAGCATGGACCTGCCACATTACTAAGGATTTTTTTTTATATATTTTAAGACTTCAAGCAATCTGAAGATGCATAACAGAGGCACAGTTTCAGTGAAGTTTGAGGTGGTCACAGTTTCTGTCCTTCTGCTTATGGAACATCTATAGACTGTTGTGGTCTGCTGTTAACTGGTCCATACTGTCCTTGTCAGATATGTTTTGGAGATGTTTTTTAGGTCACATATATTCCAAGATCTTTTTCTTCTTAGACAACTACTGTAGAGACTATTGAAAGATACTCATCAGGAAAAATAAACTTTTAAGAATATATTCAAATGTGTGTTACTACTGCAGTTATTAAAGCTTTTATTTCCAGAGCTACCATAAAATTAAAGAAGGTGTATGAATAGATTGGTATGCATTTTTATCATCTCTTACTACTTAGTACAGCTTTAACAAAGTTAATTTTGGATATTAATGCAATCAGTCATTTGTATGGCAAGTCTTATCAAAAAGAAGAAAGACTTCCCTAGATATTCTTGTTACTCTCTTTTGCTTTATGAAGCTAATCAATTATGCATTTAAAAGTAGCTTGTTCTTGGAAGTTGGAACTTTTTTCATGTTTTAGGAAACCAGTGTTTGATCCACCAAACATTTTCCTATTTAAATTTCATAACATGCTTGATATTTTTCAACTGTAATGTTCTGTACTCATTTCCTAAGATGATTCAACACTACTGCAGTTGATGAAATAATTTGTTATGTCAGTCTTATTTTTGAGCAAGTCATTGTTTGCCCCGTGTAATACATGCAACAGCTCTGCACTGTGTTCACGTGTGCTTGCAAGGCTTTGCTGCTTGCCGTGGTCCTCTCCTATCCTTCCTGGAACCAAATTCAACCATGGTCTGGTCCTTTCTCTGAGCTGAAAACCAGCGTGAAGGATTACAGGAATATGTTTATTTTCCTTTTTCCTTGCTGCTTGGAGAATGTGTCTCCTTTGCAGTGTTTGTTGTAAAAGATAGACTTGCTTCCAATTCACAGATGGTTATTTCAAAGTGGCAAATACTTATTTGGAAATTTGTGCCCTGTTGAACTCTGATGTGAGACCCTGTGCCTAATTTGTACACACACATACACACACACACATATAATGTATATCTATATATATGAGGAACACAATTACTCCTTAAGTTGAATTGTCTGCTTTCCCTACGTGAATCGGTCTCTTCACTTAATTCCCTTTCCTAGATTTCCATTCATTGAGTGGTACTTCTCTCTTCATTTTCGATACTTGTAGTCTCAGAAAACAGAACCTTACCTTCACTTCTCATTTAACTTTCACTTTAGCCACCTGTGTTTTGAGTCTCTAAAATGGTATTGCAGCAGGGCACTTGGGGAAGAGATGAGAGCAGCCAGAACTACTGACTATGGCTGTACAAAATGGATACTAGGCAATTACTGCACTTGTGCTTATCTCTGGCCACCGACATGTGTGGATGATTTAAGAGTGTTGCGACAGTGTTACAGAAATTTTTTCATGACTCTAACACTAAAATGTCTTAATTTACTCCATACCAGCATCTTTATTGGTATAGTGCATTTATTAGGTTAGTGCATTTTATTTCAAAGTATGAAGCTTTGGCAAAAGCATGGCAGGCTTCTGATAGATACTGGGTTACAACCAGGTAGGTAGGTACCAGAAAAGGCACATCTGTCTACAGATTGTTTAGTAATATCCATCACGGATAAATCCACCGATCTTTTTGATTGAGATCTGAGAAGAATGCTGCAACTTTTTTAACCTTTTACCTAGGTGGAAATTTCATTTAATTCCAATTATTTCTGTTGTAAGCTCTCTGTTTGTGATAAATAATGACTTCCCTTCTCCATGGAAACCCAACTGCACAGACTTAAAAGCTCTAAAGCATTTATACTGTCTTTGAAAATGGATTTTATTTTCTTATTAAATGCTGAATGATGTTATGCACCTGAACTTGCAATGCTTCTCCTGTTAAAAAGTCTGCAGAAGTTGGCCAGCACTTCAGGCTGTGCAGCAAATCCATAATGAGACCACAAAAGGTTGAATGCATTCTAGCAGATGCAGCTTCAAACAAAACCCTATCAAGTTTTGTTTTGTTTTGTTTTGTTTTGAAAGTGATGCCTGTGATAATGTGTTTGTGGCTATGTGTATTCACTATATGTAGACTGGAAATCATTGAAGTGTCACTAGTCTGTAAACCATGCCAAGGGAACCAGTATAAAATACTTGAGTGAATATTCAGTATCTGTACAGGTACTTCAGGTCCAACACTTTACATTAAAAAAAAAAAAAATCACTTTTGTTTTAATGAATTTCAAAGCTTTAGGGGACCCAGGTGTTTCAACTGTGTTGCTCAGAGGCTCAGGCCTAGAAAACCTCCTTGGCCACTGAATGAAGCTTTAGCCCAGCTGCTGAAGGTAACTTGGAAGTGGAGGTTGCTGCCTGAGACAGCAGCGGGGTTGTAGTTGATAATTCATTCAATACGATCTGAGTAGATGGTATCACACCACTCACAGAAATGTTTGCCTTAAGGTTAACTGGTACTTTAAAAATAATGGTTTGAACTGTCTGTTTTTTTTCTGGATAAAGTTGGAACTTCATCTTCATTTGCAGGAACAGCTATGCTGCCATTTTCCTGAGGCTGTTTTTCTGAAAATGAGAGTACAGTTTTCCTTTCTTGTATTGAAGAAGATCAGACAAAATTAATAAATCTAACATAGTCAAAACCACTTTATATTATCTGTTAAATGACTTCTGAGTAACATACAAGTGATAGAGGGTTCTAGTCTTTAAATTCAGAAGTCAGATGTATGTGTGCAAACTATGTGGAGGAACAGATTGCCATACGTGTTTGTTTTGTTTTGTTTTTGTTTTTCTCTAAGGAAAAAAAAATGGTTTGGAGACCTGAATGTCAAGCGTTGCTCTGGTAGCTATAGCTCTGCCTTATGGCAGAGATTTAGATGATGAACCCATACCACCTTGATGGATCTCCTTCTAGATTCTTTAATTGGGAGTAAACGGTATTGTGTTTCCTGAAATCACAGTTTGCAGGTTTTTAAAGTGTTAACATTAATTGGAACTGTACTTGAGTCCAAGTATTTTCAGGTTGTAAGTAGGGAAAAAGAAATTCTCTGTTGTGAACCACTGATAGCTTGGGTTAATCTTGAAATTTCTCTCTTGGCTTTCAGAAATTGAAGATAATTCCAGAACAAAACAAAGTAAGTATGTGTTATTCACAGCTAGCTTGCTGGAGAGCATTACTGTAGAGCCTAGTGGAGAATTATTGCAGGATAAGGTCTAGTCTAAATAGCTGCTGAACTTGTAATGCTGCTGAAAGGCAGAATGACCAAATTATGACACTTAACTGACAGCTTGTGTATGTGTCTTGTGCAAAGCAGTGATTTGTGTGCTGTTATGCTCAACCACTCTGGTCCTGCACAAGGGATTAATTAATTGAGAAGACGGTTCTCCTGCCATTAAAATAGCCAGAAGTGGTAAGTGGAGCTTTTCTGTGCGACCACTGGCTGCTCAAACCAGCATGAAAACTCTGTTCTTGCGCTGAGGTGTCTCTTTCTCCTAGCAAGTGAAAATGAATAACAAATGATTTGAGTGAAAGCTGCAGTGTGGACTATCTTTTCTGTTAGTTTACTCAAAAAGGGTTATTTGTGATCAGATGCTTAAATAATTTTCAATAGAGAACAGGCTAGAAGAATAAAAGAATGTACTAGAAAATATTTCAGTAATTTAGATGAATTCAATTTGACCAAGCCCAAAGCAAACACATCCTTTGCTACATGAGGAATTCTTTGAAGTGGTCTTGAATTTACTGCCATTTGATTCCCAGAGAATGTTTGTATGAAGCAATATCTTTTTTTTTTTTTTACCCTTTTAGGAAGATGCATGTTGTCTGATATTTCAAAAACTATTATGGAGGTACAAGCTTGGTTTTAAACGGGTCATCTCCAGCTACTGGAGCCTTAGAGAAGTTTTGAGTGTTCGTTATCATTTGAAACCTTAGCAATTTTGTCTAAGTTTTAAACCATATGCCTCCTAACTGCATAATTGGTTAGGCTTAATTATTTGAAGCTGTCAAAAGATGAATGGTTTGTAGTATATGTGGGGGGGGAAGGGAAAGATATAATTAGGTAGCGCTTAACAGACTCGGGAAAAGCTGTGCAGTATCAAAGGCAACTGCACTGCATTTCAGTTAGGGCAGGCAGTCTGAGTAGTGCTTAGATGCCTTCTGAAGGAGAAGCAGCCTGAGGAAGTGTGTTTTATATAAGTGTTCTCCCTTCATCCCCTACAATTGAGATCTGTCAATAGCTTCTGAGAACTTCAGAAACTCGGTACTTACCACGCGTTGCTTGGTGCTGTCCCACATGCACACTGCTATACTCCAGATTTCAGAAAGCTGCACAGTTCTGCTTGGGATCTGAGGTTTTTTTCCATAATTTATTCAGGAATGTTTAATCTAAATAAATATGCCATTCTTTCCATTAACCTATGCTCATATGCTTTATGATCTGTGTTTAAGGAGCTGCTTAAATCACTGCTTATTGCAATATACTAATAATGTGTCAAAATTAATTAGCATAAAAAGCCAAAGTAAACTGTTTATTTTAAATTATCCTTATGTTTACTACATTTGTGTTTGAAATCTCTCATGTTACTCTGACATGGACTCTTGCCTATGCATGTTATGCCTCAGGATGTTTAAAATACATTTTTAGCCATTTTGTTAAATTAAGCATAGCCCTGTTTGCGTGTTAATCTAACGCAAATGAACTGCTGAAGTAAGAGGCTCATCTGGCCAACATAAGTGATATTCTGACATACTGTTTAAGGATTTCAGTTTTGAGCAGCTGACAAAAAGGCAAACTCTTAATCTGTGGTCAGCAAGTTGTATTGAAGACATATTTACAAATCTGAAGAAAATAGTCACCCTTGATGTTGAGATTCACTGAGATTTGTCCCTGTTTTTGCATTCCTGGCAGCTTTCAAGACTGAAATAGCGCTGCTAGAACTGCCCACTGACCCTTGCTCCTTTGCTTTTGTAATATCTGCAGCAGCTCAGGAAAGATTCCTGTAGCAAAGCTTGTCAGAAAGCAGTTTCTCAGATGGCTGGTTTGGTCTTAACTCACAGGAGGAAAAAAATCAAGAATAAGGCAACTAATGCTTCATATGTGGGGGACTCGATTTTAGCAGCCAAGAGCTTTGGATGGGTCGTGCTGAGAGCTCCAACAATGCTCGCCGTAAATAAAATGCAGTACTTCTAAAATAATTAAACTGTGTAAATATTACATTTCTATTTGTGGATTCCTTTTGTCCTTTTAAATTCTTGGAAATTGCAATCCTCAAACATTTGAAATTGAATTTCTCATCTTATGAGAAATGAAACTCTGTGCTTTCTTTTAGTGTAGTTCTGTATTGAAGGCATTATTATTTACAGCTCTAAATTCATTAAGTTGCCTTTATTTTTTTTTAATCTTTGTGAAATAGGTCCATTTTTTCTGTGTGCTCTCAGAAATGAGGCAAAGATTGGTCCCATATGTTCCCACTGATGCTTGGGTGAGCCTGTGCCTCTTTCTTTTGGAAAGAGGCTGTTCATAAACGTCTGACATCTTTGTAGAGCTGGACAGAGGATTTGCTTATCGTGAGCAAAGTTTTCTTGAAAACTGAGCAAAATTTTCTTCAAAACTGTTGCGACTGATAATGTATTTATGTTATTCTTGACGAAGACTCTGATTTTTAGCTCCTGCTGCGGCAAGGGCTGCGTCTTTGTATGGATGCGCTCAGAGTAATTCTTTTCCAGAAGGGTCCACTTGATGTCTGGATGAAACCTGCCTTCTGTGCCTCCCTGGTACACGGTAGGCTTCCCTGGTACATGGTAGGCTTTAGAGCATGCCAAGAGGCCTATAGATGACCACTGCTATGACTCTGGCTTTAAGGACTGCAGTTAGGACTTGAGCATCTTTCTTTGCTTGTTAACCTCTCTGAAATGAAAAGCACATGAGTTTCCTCTGAACTGCTGCAGCAGGAAGCCTTCAGTTTGGAAAGCGAAGTGCTGAGTGTTTATTGCCTTGAAGAAGAGAATACCTCTGAAAGTGATTTGAAAATCCATTTTTAAGAGGGTAGAGCATTAAAGTAAATTATGTTAATCAATTCGGGAGATTGCTTAGAAGATGAGCATTCCTCAGATGTGTTAAAATGCCCTATAATTAAAAAAAAAATGAGGTAATGCGCAATCGGCTTTGGAGCTCACTGGTGGATACTGAAGAAATTGCTGTGGTTTATATTCTCAATAGGAATATTAAATCCTATCTGGACATAAACACCTCTTCAGAAATTTTTCTGC
This sequence comes from Nothoprocta pentlandii, assembly GCA_013398315.1. Taxonomy (NCBI): domain Eukaryota; kingdom Metazoa; phylum Chordata; class Aves; order Tinamiformes; family Tinamidae; genus Nothoprocta; species Nothoprocta pentlandii. The sequence continues at coordinate 490,213 of VZSG01000212.1, read as the reverse complement.
CTCAAGATACAAATCACTTTAATAATAGGATTACAAGAAAGAAATGTCTGTGTGCATTTTTTATTTTGTATTTTCCCAAATAGGTCTTTGGCTTTTGAATTGCCTAGTACTGATGACAGTTAGGCACTGATGAGAGAGACCCTAGAATAAATACATCATGTCCACTCACATTTCCATTACCCATCACAAAACAGTGGGGCCTCCTGTCTGTTTTACCTGAACATGGGAGCACTAGGAATCACCTTAAGCTCTTGTCTTTTGAATTAGATTGAAGGGATATGTTGATGATTTCCTTCTAAAACCAGATTGCTGCAATATCTCTTATACCCGTCCCTTGGTAGTTAGGCTTGTAGGACTCTCTGGAAGACAAATGCTTTTCTGGAACTACTTGTGAGAATGAATAATTGTAAATTACCTTTCATATGATAGTAAATTCTCATTCTTTGTATGAGAGCAGCTTGGAAGGGGCTATCCTGATGGGAAGGACCTCAGCATGGCTGTAGGACAGAGGGACTTACTGCCCTTGAGTGAGCTTTGAGATGAAGGGAGCTATTTCATCTGGATCCCAATGCATTTGCTTCCCCAGATTAGCGGAAACGTGCCAAACGCACAACAGAATTGATGGCTTTTGGCAAGGAAGTATTGTCTCCCTTTCAGACAGCACAGTGGGCTCTAGACTCAATTTTCCTTTCTAGCAATTCAGTAGTATCAAACCAATCTTGGTCACTCGGTTCGTGTCACCTTTGGAAAAGGGGGAAAAAAAAGGGAGTTTGGTTGCTTGTATTTTGTATAGCCTTAAGTCTTAGGGGCTGTTTCTGTACTTCTATGAATTATAAGCTAATCTGTGAAAGATGGAATGGTTTTATGAAGCTCAGATGAAGAAATCTGAAATAGAGCTATTAGAAAACTGAAATATATCTATTGTAAAGCACTACATCTGGAAGTGCTTTTCTTTTTTTTCCTTTAACCTTAATTTCTAAGACTAAAGGTTTGTCCATCTTTTGCAGAATTAACTGTTGTCTTTATTGCATTAGTTTTAATTAAGGTTGACCTAGCAAAGATAATATATTTGAAAAGGGCAAGTCATGAATAACTGGAAGATAATTTTTACTGTTGCATAGAATCTGACTCACCTCTTAAGTATGTTCTATGGTTTCTGATTTTCTCTATTTGAAGGTTATCTATTTGTTTCCTTATTAGTCACCTTGCCTTCTGATAAGCAAATTCTTCCAGGTTGTATTGCTAGTGGGGTTTTGTTTTGTTTTGTTTTAATTTGTTCTTAACTTCTCAGCTTGGGAACTTCAGACTTGAGGACTTCAGAGTTGAGGAATGTCCCGGTGATGATGATCTGCCACAAGTGAGAGGCCACACTGAAAACAAGAGTGCCTGTTGAGAAAAGGCCATGATTGCTTCTCACATGGACAGTCTTCCCCTCCCCCCCCAACCCCCAGAGTGATACATTTTTATTTATTTTTACCAGGATTTGACTTTCATCTAGATTAAGGCTTCTTGTTAACTTGGCAAAACAGGATCTTTCTCTGTAATAGTAGCATTCTGCTGTGTTTATTGCTAGCTAGCAGAATACGATTTAATGATAATACTGCTGTTGTATTTGTTTTTCCTAATGATCCTAAAAAATATTCACTTGGAAAATGAAAGTATTATGTGTACTAGAAGCTGGACTTCATGAGTCATTTTCCTTATAAGATTATTGTATCTAAAACGGTATCTGTGTTTCTAAAAAGAGCAGACTTTGTGCCTATGTGCCTGGCCACCTTGTCCCATTAGACAGACGGTTGGATGGGCTGGTTCCCCCCAGTTTGGGAAGGGAAATCTCCAGTGGAAGAAACGTGTTGTGTTATTTGTGTGGCTCTTTGTAAGTCTGCAGAATGTGTGACGTGGGATCTAGCAACAGAGTATGTGCAGCAAAAGGCTCTGGCTTTTCCTTTCTGCTCTAAAGATCTAGCTGGGGGGTATGTATGCTTTGTATATGCTTTATCTACATAAATGCCTGGGGACACATACATCTGTGCATTTAGTTCCCCTTTGGTTCATAACAAGTTGCTGATGGCAGTGCTTAAAACTTATCTTTAATCGCTAGGATCCCTAAAATCCCTCCAGTGAAGGAACCAATATTAGCATCAATAAATTGCTCATACTCACACTGTGCTAGTGGCAATAGACCAATAAATATTTTTGAGATGTAGAGACCAAAAGCATTAAAATAAAAAACGAGTTTCTTGTATGTGGATAAAATAGTAGCTATGAATAAGATACGTTAAAAGTAAATTTCTTAATACGACTCTTCTCATCTATTTTTATTAGTGACTTTCCAGTATATTAGTTATGTGTTGAGCTGAAATTCATGTCAGTTCCTAGACTGTGCACATGTTGTTTAGGGAAAATAGCCTGAATTACCTTAAGAATAAAGACTCTTATAGTTACCTGAACTGAAAAAATGAACTTAGGTTGGTTGGTTGGTGCCTCAATTAAATTACCTTTTTTGTTTGTTGTTTTTCCCTTTTATTGTAGTTTCCTACTTGGACTTTTTTTGGCCTATCTTTCTATAACAGAAAGGATAAAAATGTAGTAGCCCAGTTGGTTGGATTAGAGGTCTTTCTATTAAAATATATTCTTATTTTGTAGCTATATTCTTTTTTTCTGTGGTGTTTTTTCTGAACCCAGAAGTCAAAGTGGATGCCTGAGCCCCTGGATCATGCGATCCAGGAATGATGATCCATATGATGAATAGATCCATCTGTGCATGATCCATAGAAAACAGACTTTCTATGAGCACTTCTCAGCCATAGCTACGATACCAGGCACTTTATCTGACAGCCACTGCTCTGCAACGCAGTGGGAAAGTTAGGGAGAAAACATAATTAGAGAGGACTTTCCCCCTTTTTCTTTTATTCCAGAGTTATGCTTAAAGACTTGAGTCACAAATGGATTTTTCTCTCTATAGGAACAATATTCTTTGAAAGTTTTACATACAAAGTAGATTAATGTATGCAGGATGGCTTGAAGTGTGTGCCCTCAGGAAGTAGAGGGGAAGTTTTACTTGCATATGTTGTGGAAAACATATGCAACTAAATTTAGCCCATGCTAGTGGATTATACTTATTTTTGAAAATTGTGTGGGATACTTTCAACCTTGTATGAAAAAGGGCATGGGAAGATTTTTATTTGGACCTTTGCATCTCCTCTTTTTTTCCCCTTTCTTCAAGGAAAAAAGTCTCTGTACAGAAGACAAATTATTTCTCTGCCTACACTTGATTCTTAGGCTGATTTTAGCACTGTTTTGTCATGCTGCAAGATTAATCAGTGTGTGCCAGGTTTGTTTTTAGCCTCCCTTGGTTTTGTAGCTCGTTAGGGCTTCTCCCATAGGCAGAGATGTTAGAGGCTAAGCTTTCCTAGTTAAGCTTATCCCAAACAATTTGTTTCCTGTTCTTTTTGAATAAGTCATGTTTGGACGTAGTAGTATTAGAAATTGCTTTTCATTGTACGCAGTACATATTTAATACAGTTGATACTGAAGTGATTTAATTTAATACATGAAAGAAATAAAAAAGATTTGGGAGGTTTAATCTGCCAGCACTTCAGAGTGCCTTTTAGGCGGGGGTGCTATTCTGCAAGTGTGACTCCCAGAAATGCGGTACTGGCCTGACTTCCTAGAGACTCAAACCTAGGAACTGCCTCTTTTTTTTTTTTTTTTTCTCTTCTCTCTTCCTTGTGTTATTACAAAACTTAAAGACTAGAACAATGAAAGATGTTTTGTGAACCATGGTTTGATTTAGTTGAAAATTTATTGATTGATTTTCTCTTTCAAGAAAAATACACTTTGATATTTTAATTGCTTGTTGCATCCATAGCTAAAAAAAAAAAAGTTGTATTCCTTTTTTCTTATACATTTCAAAGTTTATCTGTTCTTCTGATAAAATACATTTTCTCTCCCTGCAGATTTTGTTTTGCCCATTTTGTTGTACTGCATTTGAGTATCTCAAGCTAAGGAAATATTACTTTGTTTAATAGATTTTAAGGATACTAATTGCTTATAATCTTCTTATGAAGTCAGGGACAATAATATGCTCGAACTTGTGGATTTTGCCTTGTATTTCCAATCAGAGAGAGATGCAAACTCCCTGCTGTGAAGTATTTCCATATATTCAGAGAATTGCTTTTTATGCTGCATTTAGTGAAACTATTAGTACTTTTTCTGCATGTAACTGAAGGTGTTTGTATGCACTTTTTGGCCAAGTAGACAGTAAAAGGACACATCAGAAGCTTGTGACTGGAGGCTGGGCATCCATTTTTAACTCAGGCCATCCTTACAGTTTGTCCTCTGTCTTTGGAGCACCTTATTTTTCAGCAGAGCCGCTGAAGGTTGAGTCAAGTTTGTTCAGAGTTGGATCCCATGGAAACGTGTTGGCAGGTGTGATTTAGCAGCGCTTAATCCTGCACGTTCCTTTGTGTGGGGAGCGGTTGGCATCCCTGCGCTTGGCTCCCCGCTATGGCCTTGCTCCGTGCTGGGATGTGGTTATGGCTCCAGTTAAACTCTTGCTTTTATCAGGAAGGTGGAAGAGGTATTGCAGTAATTTGGATATAATTTCCTGCAATGAGGCTCTGCAGGAAAACAACAAAAACCGAAATCCAATCCTTAGGGAGTTTTTGAACACGAAGCTAGGTGCTTTGGGAAAGATTAGAGTGTAACTGTGTGTTACCACTTTGTTGTATTTTATAGTACTTACACTAGTATTTATGGTGGTACTACCATAATATTATGACATTTTGTCTCGATAGCTCTGCGAAGTAGTTAAATCACTCTGTTCCTCAAAGGGAGAATGAGTCATGCAATAACTTGAGAAATTTCTCATGATCTATGGGAGTTCTTCTCGAGCAGGATAGGTGTCATTATGTAATGCCTACAGGTTGCAAGCCAGGACTGCTGCAGTGCTGGGAAATTATAGCAATGTACACAATACAAATTATATGGCTCTGGGTGCAGCTGTCCTATTTCTAATCCAATGACGTATTGCTGAAGTTAGTTTTATTTTCTATCAGATAAAAATCTCATCAATAAGAATGTTATTGCTCAAAATTCTGAACTAGTAAAAGAAAATATTCAAAGCTATTTTTTCAATCAGACAGTGTCTGCGCTTACATTTGGGATGGAGTGGGGGGAAGTAGAGTGTCCATATTTCATCTAAAAGGGTTTTTAAAGGTTTTTTTTCTTTTCCGAATTCTCAAATGTTATTAAAGGACTCAAGGTGAAAATATTTCTACCATAATTTCTGGGAAAACACCCCATTTGTTTGAGATCCCTCCACCCTGCTCCAGTGGGGAGGAAGCAGGGGCTAGGGAGGAAGGAAGCGGGACCCCGATTGCAGGGGAAGGACCTCGAGCTTGCGGAGCAGGATCTCTGTGAGATGCCAGTCAGTTGTGGTGCTGCCTGCCTACCCCAAACCTTGTGGGTGAAACGGAGCCATCGCTTCTTTGCACTTTGCAGCTGTTGCTCAAATGCCAAAACAATCTGAGCGATGCTTTTTTTTGCGAGAAAGAGAGTGTCTCCCTGTAGTCCCTTGGTATCTCTTGTATCTTCATTAAAAATCTTCTGCTGACTTTTAGTATTTTCCTTGGTCTTTCACACCCCACATAGCGTCTCAGAGCTGGGAGATTCTTTAACGATGGGAGTCATTGTGCTGGGAAGTAGCTGTGGCAGTGGAAGCCCGAGGGTGCTGGTTTGGCACTGGCATCAGAAATGCGCTGTACAGCATTTTCCTAGAGCCCATAGTTCAAGCCACGACTTTTCCTGCTGTTGTCTCTGAGCCGTAGCTGTTTGAAAAGAACCATGTATATATTAAAATATATACGTACGTGTGTGTGTGTGTGTTTAAAATCAAATATTATTTTCAGCATCCTGAATCGGGGTCTCAGCCCAGAGATTGTAGGTATAGCATTAATTTCACTAATTAGTGTTATATACAGATGTGTTCCTAATTGTTCCACAGTTGTGAATTTACCTAAATTAGAGGAAAAATCTGATTATTCCAGACTAGAAGATTATCCTGAAGGGCAGCATTTCCAAAAACTTTCAACCAGATTATCCTGGTTTCAGAGATAATAAAATACAGTTTTCTGTTTTGTTAATGCAGTCAACTAAATTCAAATGAACTTGTTTATTTTCTTAATTGTCTGTGCAAGTTGTTATGGCAGTGTCAGTTGTTATGTTAATTTTATCTGCAAGATAAAATTGTAAAATCCAGTCTAATTGATGCTTTAATGAATTGAATTGGCTTGAAGCCAGAAGATACCTATAATCCCTACGAAGTGGAGAAGCACCTTGGTTTTGAGTCATATTATAGTTGTGCATGTCATCAGTAGCTGCCAGCTGTTGTGAACACTTAGATTGAAGTTACCTCCATGCAGATCAGAACCAAGCTGTGCTTTTACAATCCATGTTTCACACAACTGTTTGTATGTCTTAATGTTTTATCTTGCACTTGATGCACCATCCCAAATGGTGGCAAAGCTGTTTGGGATCAAAGTAAATAATTTGAGGTAGGCTGGATTATGTTTTTCTTCATAGTCTTACTCTCCTTTATTTGCCTCCCTATGCTCTTTTTTGGGGGGAGATGTTAGATGAAGAAAAGGAGGAACAGTGAAAATTCATTTATTTTCTGTTTGGAGGTCATTCTATGAGGCTTGGTTTATATAAAATGCAGCGTGTGGAAATGCTCTGCCACTCTGAAACTTAGAAAATAATCGGTCTTTAGAGAGCAAATAAGTAGTTAAGCCATTTCTGTGGCTGCAGGTCTCTTAAGTGATTGGTCCCAAGTACAGCTTGACAGCTACGTGCAAGTTGATTGCTTCTGCAAAAAATGGAATCAATTGTCTTAAGGAAGATAATGATTTTGTTTCTGAAATTACTTAATTCCTTGTAGCAGCGAGGTGATGATTGTTATTAGAAATCGTTTCTTTGCAGCAGCCTTTTCTCTAGCAGAATCCGCAGCAGAGAAATTGGAGCATGCAATTTTTGTGTTAGAAATAACAGATTTTGACATGGCTCTGCTGCCTGGGTGCTGGGTGACGTCAGAGGCAGAAAATGGGCGCGCTTGACGCTGAGGTGCCGTCAGGTCAGCAGCAACAGCTCTCTCTCTTTGTTGTGCAGTAGCTACAGATGGGATTAATAACATGGCGCAGTGCTGAGCAGCGTCACTTTGTCAGGACTTCCCGTGTTGGAGTCTCGTGAGAGCTTCCATGTTTCTAGACACGTGTCCCTGTAGAGCCGCAATGAGAGGGATGGTTGGGGTGGCCCTGCCGGCCTGGCTCCTCGGCTGAGCCTGGGGCCTGGCCCTGGGCTGCTGCAGCCCTGAGGCCTGGGTTAGCAAGGCAAATGCCCAGGACTCCCCGTGTTCCCGGCTCCGGCCTCTGGCTTGCCAAGGGCCCCTGGGCTCCTTAAGGCCTTCAGTGGCTGCCTGGACACCATGAGAGCCACTGCTGCCTTGTGGAAACCCTGCCTTCATCACCAAGTCTTTGCAAGTGAGTTATTTAGGGTTCACCGCCTGTGAGTGACCTCCAAACGGCTATTTGCTATTTCTCGGTGAATAGAATATGCCACTTTCTTGAATCCTCTCAAAAGCAATGCAGGGAGCTCTCAGGTACTGCCCACATCTCAGGCTGAATCATTTAACTGTACAAAACTCACATTAATCCCAGTTAGCCTCACTTAATTACAATTTTATAAACTTAATGATGCAGTTTTTACATGTTAATCCAGTGTTTTTGAACAGTCAAAACTTTTGCTCGTGTAGGGACAATGTGCTTAGGTAAAATACTGCTAATCTGAACATCCTTTCAAATGTTTTAGCTTCGTGACTAAGGGCTGAAGGCACAGCTTTATGGGCTATAGTTATGTGCCTTGAAAGTAGTGTTTTACCATAAACAAATTCAGTACAGAGGAAGTTGAAGCTTCTGTATGTTTGCAGAGATGCTCACTTCTCCCAGTGCAATGCATTTTGGTGGCTCTCGGTGTACATGCCAGGCTCAGTGACGCAGAAGAAGCCTCCCTGTTCTGAATATTTTTTTACTGTCTCTGGGAAAGGTGTAAAGTGCCTATTTAATGGTGTGGCTTTGTTGTGCTTGTTTTTTAAGGTACAGGCTAGGATGGAAGTGGTCTGCGTGGACTAATGCAGGCAGCTAACAGAAATGTAGGCCCAATCAAAACTCATGGGGTTACATGCACAGGTTTAAGCTCCTAGATGTTTCGATAGCTTAGGCTTTAAGAGTTTGGAGTTCTACGCAACTGAACAAAGCAGTATTCTATCTTCCTAGTGTGTATCTTCAGTTCCATGTAAAATGTTAGATAATCTTATTTCAAGTTTTCCTACACATAGTTTGGAAAACGCAGCTAGATTCATGCAGAAGTAAAAATAAGTAAATCTATACTTTTCCATTACTAAAGCCTCTTTTCCGCACCCCCCCCCCCCCCAGCTTTGCGTCTTCCAAGTTCCGGTTCCAGAGAAGAGAAGTCCCTGTTTCTGACTGTTCTCTTTCAATCTTTCACTCGTTTTCAGAACTATTTATTTTTATATTTTGGAAGTTCATTACCAGTTTCTCCAAAGCGATTATGGAAATGCTCAAGGTCTAGTTACATATTTTGAAGGGAGCAAAAGAGATGTTAGTGAAAACGATGATAATGAGTGTCCTTAAACCTACTTCCATACCGAAAAACTCAAACCTCCAGACGACAATTTTGAATACTCTTGGCTTTGTTTAGTGATGTAAGAAAATCTTACATCACTTGGGGAGGGCCTCGCTGAAATTACATGTGAAGAGGGACTAGCTCAAATCTGCTCTTACATACGTTTGTCACCATAGCAAGACGCGAGCCGAAATCTTTTTAGACAGCCTAATTGCTCTCTGTCTGTGAACTGCTGAGATGGTTATCACTGTATGTTGACAGCAGCTCAGCAGCTGAGGGTTGGACTATGGAGGGTTGGAGGTTTGGCTTTCATTACTCTGCTGCTTCATTCTACTTCTGAAGTCAATTATTTAAATTGTCACACAGCTATTGAGGAGCTGCGGAGTGCTTCACATCAGCTCTGCAGGAGATAAGGTACAAGGCAGCTAACCCCAGGACATCGCTGTGGAGGGGAAGACTGGGTACACAGTTTTGCTTTGCGCAGGGGAAGCAATTACTCCATAGCTCATTCCAGAGAGGAAAGCAATTGCTTTTTCCTGGGACTGACAAAAATACTAAAGCTGAAAGACTATAAATTCACTTTCCAGTACTCTCTCCCTGTCACTCTGTCCTGCTCTGAAGATTTCTTTGCTGCAGCCATTTGTTGCCTGTCATTCTTGCTCCCAGATTTTCTTAAGACTCCCCCTATGACTAGTAAAGGTCATTTGTTTGGGAACTCATTTGGATAACTTACTAAGGTAGAAATATTTACTGTTTCAACTATTTTTAAATATATGCGTAGATAAAGGACAATAAACAGTATAGGGTTTCATTTAAGGCTGAGAGAGCTGGGCCTGTTCAGCCTGGAGAAGAGAAGGCTGTGTGTATAAATGCCTCAAGGGAGGGAGTGAGGAAGAGGGGGCCGACCCCTTTTCAGTGATGGCCACCAGTAGGACTAGAGAAAATGGCCACAAGCTGAAGCAGCAAAAATTCTACAGGAACTTCAGGAAAAATTTGACAGAGTGACAGAGCACTGGAGCAGGCTGCCAAGAGAGGCTGTGCAGTCTCCTTTTCTGGAGATCTTCAAAACCTGCTAGGTGACAGCGCTGTGCCACATGCTCTGGGTGACCCTACATGTACAGGGAGTTGGACTAGATGACCTCTGCAGGTCCTTTCCAACCCTAGGGATTTCATGATTCATTTTTTGACAGGGTTTGTCCTCTAAAATGCCAGGATAGGGGTGTGTGTGTGTGTTTATCTTTTTAACATAATGAAGTTTTCTGTACCCGTAATCTCTTCCATTGCTTTTCCGAGTGTGGCTACAGACATTTCTTCACAACTTAGACTTCTTATGACTCAATCTGGAAATGTCTTAGATACTGAGTTCTTGCATTTATAATTTAAATTTTTGTACTGGCATTTATTACAAATGCGCAGATTGTCACACTCATCAGAATCAGGAACGCTCAAGGTTTTCTTGGAAAGTGAGGTCCTCCACCTCATGACAAAATTACATAATGCTTTTCTCCCTTCTTCATCTCGTTTTGTCACGAGGTACATTTCCATGGAAGCATACAGCTTTTCAGTTTGCATATTCCATGCAACAGCTTTTTTTTTTGTTTTTGTAACTCATTAATCAAATGTAAATTAGACCCAATTTGAAGGTTACATTTCTCTGAAAAGTGGGCTCAGACTGATGTATTTGCTTCACTTCGAATGGCAGATACCCAGATGGGCATCCAGGGTGGTGGGAGGGTGTGTTCTAGCTACCAAGGCAGGTGTGAAGGTGAGTGTCCCATTGTGTGCTCTGTGCCACGTGGCTGCTCCTTCGAGGCACTGTCCTTGGTGAGACGGCTTGGATAAAGGGTGCCCAGGTAAGTTACTGGGTGATGCAAGCCCCATCCCAGCTGGGGGAATGACTGCAATCACCCTAATAGGATAAGGCACTGTTAATAATGCATGCTCCTTCCTAGTTCTGCCACAGATCAGTTGTGTGCTAACAGCAAAGGAGTGATTGAAAACAGAGTTCAATGGTTAGTGTTTCTGCAGTACCACAGGCTTGCAGGGCTCTGTTGGGCACAGTGAAGTCTGCTGCCTGGTAGACAGGCACTAGGGCAGGCAGCTTTGGATAGCACTGCGCCTCTCTGATGTGAAGAAATAGAAAGGAATTAATGGAAGAAAAGGTAAAAAGCAGAATCTTCATTTCTAATAACCCTGCACTAACACTAGGTATGAATTAGAGCAGAAGGAAAGCTGTTATTTAATTGCCTTGGATGCAGATCTTTCCATTACAAGTGGACTGTCTGTCTCAGACTGGGATCTCTCAGAAGCCAAATCAGGAGACAAGCAGGCAAGTCTGTACCTAAGAGTGACAGCCTAAAAAATCCAAAGCCCCTAAGCCTGCATTGTGCCTGTTGCCTTCAGAACATTTCAGCATGTTGTTTGCTTGGGACATTTTAATTTTAAATTATATTTAGTATTTTCTTGCAGATAGTAGAAGGTGGCAGTTCTGGTTCAGTATTGCCTCCACTGCATTTTCTCTTAACTTTACCAACTGAGGTAGTTTGTTCTTTCACACATTTTCCATGGGTTTTTGAAAGAGGAGAAACACTTGTGTTTGTGAAATAGCACTTTACTTGGTTTCTCAGTGGGAAGCACTCTTTGTGGGGGACAAAAAAAGGAAATAGGTTACAGAAATGACAGTTGCCATGTTATTCTCAGATGAGAAGCCATTCCTTCACAGTAATCACTCCCAACTGTGTAGAAAATTGTGCAAAGCCACTGCAACAGCGTTCAGCGCAGCAGATCTGCTCCCAACAAGTGAAGCCAACAAGTGAGGTATTTCTTCTTGCTGTCAAGTTATTTTGGCTTGAGCGTGGCTGATCAAACTTCCCTGGGACTTGCAGCTGTGTAGCAGTTGCTCTAGGTAGATGTGTGTTAGTCACAGAAAGGAAACTTCTGTCAGCTTGGAAGAGAAGAGGCAGTAGCAGTACTGTAAAGTTCAGGAGCGATGCTGCTGGAGTAACAGAAGGGTGACTTTCAAAAAAATTATTATTGTTCTCGGTCCGGTCCTGTTCAACTTATTCATCAACGACCTGGATGAAGGGCTGGAGTGCTCCCTCAGCAAGTTTGCTGATGATACCAAACTGGGAGGAGTAGCTGATAGCCCTGAGGGCTGTGCTGCCATCCAGA
>VZSG01000212.1:465458-477617 GCA_013398315.1 Nothoprocta pentlandii | reverse complement strand
TTGGATGCAGCCCTGTGCCACGTGCTCTAGGTGACCCTGCGTGTGCAGGGGGGTTGGACTCGATGACCTCTGAGGTCCCTTCCAACCTCAAGCATTCTATGATTCTATGATTCTATGATTCTATGATTTTGGCCGTTGTTAACAAGCAAGGAGTGTGAAGGAGAGAGCTTCCTCCAGCCTTGTGGCTCAGCGACACGAGCGGCCTGTGCAGCTGCTGTCAGGTCGGCCAGTGCCAGCAATGTGACAGTGTGGCTGTGTTGAGTCATCCAGGGATGGTGGCACCAAAGCTATCCAAAGCATATGGTTGTATGTAGGGCTGCTTGGATTTTGTTATTGTTGTCTTGTTTTTTTTTCTTTTAACTAACAATTTCATGACAGTCGAAGATAAATAAAAAACAGTGGTTATGTCTTTAACTCAAAGTTCTCAGATGTGTTGGGAGGTTTCTGCTCTTTTTTGTTGTTGTTTTGTTGTTTGTTTGTTTTTTGTTGGCAGGCAGATGTCCTGAAAGAGTGGTAGTTTGTAACTGGGATAACCAAGAGATTGTTATTTCTAATATACTTTCTTTAGGTATATTAGGTATACTTTCTTTGAGGGTTGTTAATGGGTGTAAGGTAAAAGACTGGATTATCTCTGCAACCATAAATTCCTGGCAAGTCTGAGAGGGAGATGGTGAGAGCTGAGGGGTCCTGAGCTGTTGTCCTCCAGGCCACTAGTCTTTGGTGTTGTCTGACCGACCTAGTTTGCTGCATTGCTCAGTGTTCTCCAAAAATCAGCATTGGGGGTTAGACTCTTTCATTTGCCTCTTGCTGTGTGTCTGTTTTTGAAGCATAGTCAGCAAATGAAAGGCCCTTAGCTTTCAGGTAACTAAAATAGCAGTGTGTTTTGCTTTTTTTTTTTTTTTCTATTTAAGGTGAAAGCGATAGGTAATGTGAGAGGCCGGAGGTGCTGTCTCCTTGCTAGTTGTCCTGAAGTGCCTGTTCTTCTTTCCTCATCAAGAGAAGTAGGGACGCTGTCACGTTTCGGGAAGAATGACTTCATGTCATCCAACCCTGGCTTTCTCTGTGTGCCCCGGAATGGTGTAGGGTGACGACTGCTAGAAGAAGGTGAGAAGGGAAAAACTGTCTACAAGGGATTTTCCACAAATAGAAAAATCTGTTAGATGCGTTCTTAATTCCCAGTGGTTCAGGTTTTTGTTTCTTCCTTTCTGTGTGCTTTAAAGATGAGATAGGAAGATAAGAGCTAAGTTAATGATGGTGGCTAAAACAGGAGAAAGCCAGCAGTATCTTGACTTCTTTTTCGTTCTTTTTTTCTGTTTTTTTTTTTTTTTTTTTAACTAACCAATGTCCTTCCTTAATGTCTTCTGACACCATTGGTATGTCAAACACGGTGATTTTGTTGTAACAGTGCCCAGAATGTTTTAGAATAATGTTTTAAAACTTTCTGTAGAATGTCATATAATAAATGTAATAAGATTGTCAGCTATGCTTGTAGAAAATGCCTGCTGAAATATATTACATGTTTTTCAATAGGTGTTTCTGAAGTTCTTAATTGAATCTTAGAAGCAGTTGGACGGAGAGAACCTGTTAGGGTAAGGGAGGAGAAGGGTTAACTCTCTCTGGAGGGGAAGTATTACAGATGAATGCCCTAATAGGAGGTGCTATTATGAGAGTAAGGCTGAACTGTGATGAATTAGGTAATTCCCACTCATGCTAGAAGAGGAATGAGTTTTTAATAGTTGAGAATTGGAAGGCCACCTTATTTAACAGGAAGAAGGAAACAGGGAAAATAGTCTCCTGAAGAGCCCCTTGTCCCAGAGTTGCCTTGCCTATCAGAAACCGTGTTTTCTGGAAATGGGAAGCAGTGATTGAGAAGCCTTTTCTGTCTAAGAAAGCTGAGCCATGATTGTTTTTTATTGTGACTCTTAACTCTCTGACTTGGTTTTAAAGACAAATTATAACTGATCTATCATAATGTTTCATAGAAATTACTCTATGTACTTGCAGCAATAAGGAACTTATTGCAATTAGATATTTTGCATTGGTTTGTAAGCAGTTGCAGAGACCAGGAGCCTGCTGCATGTGTGTAACCCACTGCAGAGCCATGCAGGAGCGTGAGGGCATCCTCAGAGGGGCCATGTGGAGATGTCCTTGATGCTCCTGGGCATCATAGGGAGCTCTGTGTGTAGCAGTTGCTGCTGTTGGTGTTGTGTGGAATATGGTGTCAATGTGATAGCAACGGAGCCAGGACGAAATCTCTTTTCCTACTGTTGCCGTATGTGGCTCTTGTCATGTCTGTTCTAGTTCTTCAAAAACTCGTAGTTGTTTTTGTTGCCACGTGGGACTCCCTCAGCTGTGCCCAGTTTGGTGGTACCTTCTGCCTGACAGGCCCTCGAACTTCTTTTCCTTCCTCTGGAAGCGGCATAGCCCTCACAGGAAGCACCTTTGCCTCGAGCAAGGGCTGTGCGTTTTTAGGTGCTGACACAATATCATTAAAACTGAAGAAGGAAGGGAAGGCTTTTAGAAGCAGTAACTGCGGGCACATCAGTAACAAAATCAGCGAATATTTCTTTCCTAAGTGACGTGGGGAAAGAAAAATCCACTTCCACATTGAGCTTCTCCCTTCTACAAGAGCCTTGTAGAGGAATGATTTTGGAAGCAAAGACTGAGAATTTTTTTTTGAAGCAGACTGGTGCACTTTGAAAGAGCCAGCTAGCGTTGGAGCTGGTGTCGAAGGTGTCTAGCTTCGGGTAGCTTTACAAAGAGAGGTGGTGAAAATACTCTAGAAAAAAAAAAGCATTTAAGCTTTTAAAAGGCAAAACTGATTTTTGGTTTCCCCTTTTGTTTCCCGCTTTTCTGTTATCTTGTTGAGGAAGATGAAGTTCGTCGATAACCTAAATGCATAATCACAGATTAAAATGGAAACTCTCTTCCTCTGTTACCCCTCGTGCCCGGGGATCGCAGTTCATCTTACTTGTTTCCGCTGCTGGAACCTGAGTTCAGGTGAACTTTCCGTTGGCGTCAAGCGCAGCAGCGGCAGGGCCCGGCCCCTGCCCTGTGTGGGCGCATTGTGGCTGTAAGCGAGGCTCTCGGAGTAACAAGTGCTCATAATACTTTGTGCTCATGAAACACTGCCATTTTTAATATGCTTCTGTGAGGTATCCAAGTTGCCATCAAAATGAACAAAAAACTGCAAATGTTTGTAAAGCAGAAAGCAGAACTGGGTAAATTACCATGAACGACGTGGTCGTGTACCTCCTGGCCATGGGACTTAAGGGCTTCTCACTGGCCCCCATCCTGCCTGCACGTGCCCAGGAAAGCCACCTTACTGCTCTAGGTGCCCTCTCTCTGCTCCTGCAGCAGTACTGGTGACACTGCGGTGTTGGCGAAAGGAGGCTTCCCCCATGGGTGAGACACTGGTCTAACAAATTTATTCTCTGGCCACCTGTAATGTCATGTGTCCTGCTGGGGTCAGAAAATGGAGGTTTTCTTGTGTAGGAGGGTTAAGATTTTGCTGGAGGAATCTCAAAGCTTATCATGGGAAAGCTTTAAAAAATCTGGTAGCTATTTCAAGTATTCCCCCTCTAGACTGCCGATTCCCTAAAGAAAATTAATTTGAATATTTGCCTTTTTTTCTTCAAGTCAGGCTAGAGATCTCCTGAGAGGAGACTTGCCCAGGAGGTGGTTACCTCTGTCAGGTTGGGAAGGTCACTTTGGGTTCACCTGAAGCAGTAGATGAAACAAGACTGTAGAGAAGCACTGTTCATGTTGCACATGTATGTGCTGAGAAGTTGTGCTTAGAAGTACATACATTGGTATTACTCTTTTTTTTTTTTGCTAGCTGAGAGCCTGATGCATTTCTGCTTTTGCAGATAGTTGCTGAAAAATAGTTGCTGAAAAAATAGCTGTAATGTTTTGCCAGCCTTTATTCACTGTCTCACTTCTTGAAAGGAACGCTAATTATAACGGGGACTGCATTCTAGGCCTGTTAATTTGGCGTGTGGTTGCTGATTGTGCAAAGTTAAATATTTGGAATGATAGGAATTTGTATAATCTTGATCTAGTTTCATCATGTAACCATCACTGTTTGGTGGGTAGATTCTTGGAGGGTTTTGTGAGAGACTTTGAGATCCCTGTGTGTTTGGCTTGGCCAGACTTGTATACGCTACTAAGGATCTGTATGTTGGTTATTTCAGATGAGGGTCAAAAATCTCACAATATAACACTTAATGAAACATTTTTACAAGTAGAAGTTATTTAAGACCTCTAAAACACTTTATGAATGTTATTTTTGCATGCATTTGTGTTTAATATGTCTGAGCTCTGATACAGCTCATCTCAAATTTCACATATCTTTGATGATGGCAGTGCTGTTTTTCACTTGGATCCCAGTTCCAGTATTTGTTCAACCCAGAGCATCCAGAGAGCATAGACAAGTTTACAAAAACAGTGCTCAGAAGTAAGGAAATGCTCTAGCTGGGACTAATCTCTTCAGCCTTAACTTGGGCTTGGCTCCTGGGCCTAAGGAGGAACGGGCCGTGCTCTGCCAGGCTTCTCTGGTAACTGCATTGTTGTTATCTAGGTGCCTGAGCTCTGCGCCAGCCTGGCTCCCTACGCTGAAATCCAGTCGATAAGAAAGTTCCTAGTCTGTGAAGCAGCATGTGTTTCCAGCTAGAACACTAATGGCTGTTAGCAAAACCCCTTGTCACAGAAAATTGCAGCTGAAATGAATTTTTATAATTGCAAAAATACTGGTGACTAACAAGTATCTTCAGGTAGATAATTACCAAGTAACTAAGCTAAATTAATCATCCTTTACGTTGCTACCCATGGGATTCAAGCTGTCTTTGCTCTGGCTGTCCTTCAGCAGTGCAGTAGCTTCCAGATGGGTGGTTTTATTTGCCCAGCCCTCTGGTGCTGCCCAGGAGTTTCTCCCTGTGCCGGGCAGCCTGTGCCAGCAGGGCCCAGCCCCTTGCTGAGAGGCCAGGGCAGCCCAGCACATCCTAAAGAGATGTCCTGGGATGCACCGTATGCTGCCCGCTCCTGAATGGCACCCATGGGTGCTCTGGAAGCCTCAAGAGCCAACCCCCACATACCAGGACGAGGGAGACCCTGTCCGGTGAGGCAGTTCATCCCAAAGGCTCTTTTGTGGTGCTGCGTGTGGGCGGCTTCCTGCGGGAGCCTGTGGAGCTGTCAGTGCCTTCCTGACAGCAGCGTGGGGGAAGCTCTGTGCGGGAGGCAGCTGGGGAGCGCAGACGGGAGCTCAGCTGCTCGTCCCTTCCATGCTGCGCTGTGCTGCCTCTAACAGGAGAGAGGCCGTAACCGTGTGGGCTTGCACAAGGTTATTAGGTTTGGGCTCCAGGCATTTCTTGCATGAAGAGCTTGCAAGCAACGGGCCAAAGCACCTTAAAATAAGATTTAGCAGGCGGTTTTCCTCCAAGAGCTCCTGGAGGCACTGCTGCCACATCCAGCTGCAAAGAGCAGCAGCCATAGCTTTGGAGACAAGATTACCTGGAAAAAGGAGACGTTATCACTAACATCTCATTGTCACTTTTTAATTGTTCAAATGGCCTGTCTTGGATTGTTGTGTTGCATCTAACCAGAAATAATGTGAGAATAATCTGATGTTGTTGGGGAGCTTTGCTAGGGAGTTTTCACTGTGCTTCAAAAAACCTCTTTGTGGGTGACATGAAAACAGAAAAGGAAGAAAAACAGAGATTATAAGAGCCAAGTACTTTGTTTCTGGCTAGGGATAGAGACAATTTGTCAAGGTTATTTTCTTTTATCTGCACTGGTATTTCTGATCAAAAGAATTGCCAATGAGAACTCTGGAATCCTTTATTCAAAAATATATAGAAAAATATGTTCTTTAAATATTTTTAAAATATATTTATGTATTTTTAAAATAGCTATAATAAAAGATTAAGACAGTCAGTTAAGCTTTTTAGCATTTGAAATCATTCAACAGTGAGTTGAAAGTTCTGTTATTGCTGTATATTCCCAGGCCTCGAGCTAGGATTTTCGATGCGGCTTTGCTGTGCCCTGTGGCCGCCTTCTCCCTTCCTCATTTAGGAGCGGTATACAAAGTAGATGCATTAAAGCAGTGTGTGGGATTGGGGCAAGGTAAGACCTTTGGGTGCCCAGACTCAACTGCAATGTAAAACCTGCTGAAGTCCTTTATACTCAGTGGAGAACACAGAAAATATTCCTTTTGCTACCTGTATAGCGATTTGGCAGCATCCTTCTCTGCAGTACCATAAATGTATTAACTATAAATGTGGCTAGCTTGAGTTCTAAATACATACTGTTTTCCTTGGGAGGAGATGAGGCTGATAAATTGCTAAGCAGATCTTTGAAACTCTTGAACAAATTTGCTTTGATCAGCATCATTTGGGGAAGGGAAGTTTTTTTTTCTCCCTTCTGTTAACTCTCTTCAGTATGAATTGGACAGAATTTTTATGAAAACCCCACAAAAAGAAATACATTTGACTAGAGGATAAAAGTACTTCATCATTCTCTTTCTCCCTGTCCTCACCCCTGGTCAGACCAGACTAGCTGGTTGGTAGCCAGCAAATGCCTTAGAAATAACTTCAACAAAATTTACACGCAGGGAAAAGTAAGTGGTTGGGGAAACTCTTGAACTAATTATGTAATAACACCATGTTAAGTCCTCTGCATCTGAACATATTTCTTCATGACTAAATTTTAAAAAATCCATACAGTAGATACTGCAGTAGTCCCTGACTAGCTATATGGATTTCTTTTCTTTTACCAGATTGCAGGAGAGTTTGAGGTTTCCAGAGCAGAGCTTTCTGATCAGAAGGGGGTCTGCAGTGTTCTGAAATGGCTTTGCAAATCCCTGCTGTAGGTTTGCATGTATTAAGAAAGCGAGGAATAAAAGAGATCTGAGGAAGGCAGTGCATTAGAGTTAGGGAAGTAAAGCTCACCAGTGCCACTGGTAAGTATAGAAGAATATATATTAGTTAATAATAGCTACGGAAAGAGTATGTGAACTGTGCTGGGCTATTTGTGTGTTGTGTACAAGCTGTTAAACTATAAAGCAGATGGGGGGAAAAAGACAGCGAATTATCCTTGGGGTGAGCAATAACAGAACTGCTTATGGCTGCAGAGATGAGGGCTCTTTGGGGAAGAAGATGAACTTGTCCTGTCCCTGGCCAGCAGGTTTTCTGTCTCTAAATGCCTCCTCGAAGAAAATACTGGCAGAGCAGCTATGTTTGTTAAACCCGTGTGTCAAGATGAGGGAACAAGTTGGGTTTTTATTGAACTTTGCTCTGCATTGTTGCCTGTGGCAGGTTGGAGCAGTGATCCCATTACCAACAGATAGACATTCTGGTGCTCTGCTGGAAGTTTTTAAGTGCCTGCTGCAAATGTGTCTTACTTGCAGCCATAGTAGCCGATGGTGGTGTGATTTATTTCCTGCAACTCTTTCCAAATCATTTCTTTCCCTCCTCCTCCTTCTCCTCCCTTATGGGGACCCACGGCTGCTGCGCACGGTGGATGTGGCCGCTGGCCAGAGCTGGGGCCCTGGCGGGAGGTTGTGGCCCCGGGTCTGCCTGTGGTCACTGTGCTGCTGCCAGCACTTGGGGGCCACCTCAGGCCACTGGCCCGGAGCCGAGGGCCTTGCAGGCACCAGACCTGCCTGAGCAGCCCCCTTTCATTGGCCCAGATGTTTGCAGAGAGGGGAAAAGATTCTTTTATTAGAAAAAGCTTTATTTTTTCCCTAAAAAAACCCTGAAGTTACTGCTTTTGAGATGTTGCAAAAAGTGAATCTCTCTGCTTTGTGTAGTAAGTTTTATAGCACACTGTACATCCTTGCTTGGCTAGACATTTTCCTGGACCACAAGATTGATCTTTGGGAGAAAGAAACCTAGCACCTATATAACTTAGCACTTACAGCTATAAAGCTGTGCAGTCCCACACAGCTGCTGCTGTGGCCTGGGAGCACGTTGAGCCTGGGGAGCCAGGTCTGCAAAGGGAATTGGTAATAACTGGAGTTTATGAAGCGCTGGCAGATGTCGGTGGGGAAGGAACTTGCATGTGAACTGGGTCAAAAATGTTTTATTTTCTTTGTAATAATGTGAGTTCTGCTACAAATCTGGTTCAATTGGTACAGTTATTTCTAACAGAAATGTGGATTTTTAAAAATTAAATTCTTAGATCTGTGATAAAGGTAGTGCTATGTTTTTTAAGCTGCAAAAGCTTCTTTCAGAAAGAAGGTTTGACCTCTTGGGATACGAATATTGTTGAGGCAGATGAAGGTCAGACATCACCTCAAATCTTCTGACGTGTACATAGTTTGTATTTCAGCTCTTAAAATCTTAAATACCTGATTCATTATTTGTTTTCAAGCTGAAAACCCATGGGGAATGAAGTGTTTCACTTAAGACTCTTGCATGATTCTTTTTCCTGTTTTAAGATCTGCACTTGGTGGCTTTTGAATGAACCGGGTAACTCGGTTTAATGTTGTAAGCCACCATCCTTACCTAATAGAAGATAAGCTAGCACCTAAAAGCTTAACTATATGCAGTGCAAAAACTAACATAAAATTATTGTACATTTGTACAATACAGGTAGAATTAGTTGACACTTTATATTAGTTGACTTACTTTAGGACATTTATATAAAATAGTATGATGTGCATTGAGGTCTCTATGTGTTTCTGAGGTGCCAAATGGCTATAAAGAACATGGAGAGGGTCACCAATCCCTCTCCCCTAGCGGAGAAGGCAGCACTGGCAGCCCAGGGCCTGCAAACCTCTTTTAGCTTACAGAGCTGCATACGGTACATGGAGTTTCATCTTGGTTTTTAATATCACTCCTTTTGTAGTGGAAATACCAATTTTTTTCTGCTTGCAAGTCCCTAGGACTGTATTGCCAGCTTGCTTTTCAGCTCCATCTCACCTGAGAGACAGAGCAGGCTCTTTAGATCACCTGCCTCAGCTCATATGAGAGAGCAGGGGAGCTTGGCGCTTGCTTCCTTCTCGCTTTGTCACCTGATGAGAGATGACAGTAGGTGCACGCAGCACTGAGCGCCTTTGCTGCCTGTCTTTCTGACATATTGAGCTAACACATAGGCTGTCGGTTTTGTTTTGTAATGCTATAATTACTTATACTGCAATCATGGGGCATTATGAGAAGGATGAGATGCATTTAATGTTGTAAGTTAATCTTGGAATAATACTGCGTTTATGGAAAATGGAAAAATTGGAGGAGTAGTAGAGGTTTATATTACTATGAATACCTGCCAGCACACATGCTATATTCTTTTTATTTGAAAGAGTCCTCCCATGGTAATCTCCCTTCCAAGTGCCAGTGTGGCTCATCTTTCCCATTGTCATTCCCGATTTCCAGGTCCCCTTATTAATTTCAGCCTCAACTCGACTGGCAGGACATGCAGTGTGTGGTGTAACCCCATGGGTTTCACTTGGTCCAAGTTAACTCCACACCTAAGTTGATCAGGCCCTGTGTGTCTATCTGCTGTCTCTAATTGCCCTCAAGCTTAGCTCTTGAAACTTGGGCCCCCATTCTGCTCCTGGGTTGCTTGCAAGGAGCAATGCTGAGTTATCCCAACTGTGCCTGGGCTGTGTTCAGTTTTTACAGCACTTCAGGATTCACAACTCTTCCAAATTTCTACATTACTGAAAAATAGGAAGCCACTTAATTTCTTTACAGTTCAGTCTTCAGTTAGACTTGTGAAAATTAAAACCTTTTCTCATTCAAAACCTTTCTTAAAATCAGTAGGCTCTTTTGCTTCCTAGCAAATTCCTTGATTATCTATTTCCGTGTAGTTATTCATATTTTCAGCCAAGTGGAGAAAATGGATGACTGCAGGCATCCCGCATTCTGCTCCAGCAAGGCCTTCAGCAATTTAAGGAAACAAATGAGGCACAAAGATTTTTATTTAACAATAAATTTCCTCTGAAACAGATTTTGTCACAAGCGACTGACTTTCTCAGATCAGACTCCTTTGCAGGGAGTTTTACAGCAATATGCCCTACCTTTAACAACTCCAGCTTTCCCCGATGCCAGGGATGCCAGATGAAAGCCTGATCAAAGCAGCAATGTATTTTAAAGCCTCCAGTGATTACTCTGTGACTTGCAGCATTATAACCTTGGGCTATGGTTTTGTTATCTTTCCCAGGCTGGAAATGTTGAGTCTCTACAGAGTCAGAGAAATAATACAGAAAAAAACAACTAGGCATCTATTTGCCTTTATTCTCCTAGTATTTGAGCACATTTCTAATATCTTCAAAATTTTACAGCTCCAGTGTTCTGCATTTTTGATATATTTCTGTAACAGGAAATCTCTGGGGGAAAAGAATCTGGGAAAGTGGCAGTGGCAGCGCAGTAGCAGGGCAAGGTGTTTGGCTCGACTGTTGCAAGCTCTTCCTGTTGCACAGGATGCAGGAAGGATCTTTTGATTGCTGAGAATAATTGGATTTGATGGCATTTAAAAAAAAGCATGTTAGCCTCGTCCCTCTGCCACATCTCAGTTGCATTAATTATGTGTTACCTACCTAAATTAGCCCTGAATTGCAAGGAAGATGCATCATGTTTTTAATTTCTTACCTGAGCGAATGTGCAGCATTCATGCTGAACCTCACAGATTGGAGCAACTGCTTTTTGGCTGCTAATAGTACAATATTTATTCCATTTGTGTGTCACCTCGTTGCATTACGGTGCTGCTTTGGACAGTCGAAAGAAGAATCAGTACCAAAAGTCTCTGCTTCAAAACCCTTGTGAGGCTGAAGCTGGCATTACTGGGTAGTTGGATGTAAAAAGTGACACAGTTACTGGATGAGGATGCTGGATATAGGTATCCTGTATCCTGTCACTGTATCCAGTTATAATTTCCAAACACTAAAGCTGTCTATTTTTATGAAGGTTTGCATGCTGTGCCGGAAGATTGCAGCACACTGTACGCTATGGTCGTGGTAAGCCTTACTCGATATTGCTTAGTTATGCGCAGTATCATTCCAGGGGATGTTACATTATTTTGTCAGTCTGTCATTTGAAATTATCATAAACCCACTGAAATGACTTTAGTCTTTATCTTTTCTACCGAACTAGTGACATTTTTTCCAGATTTGTACAACATCCAGGGCAGGAGTAGTTTGAAAAGCCTATGAAGAATCTGAGAAATGTCTCCAAATGTTGGTTTTCTGGAGATTGCAGACTGCAGGACAGGGCCGTTTTGGTGCTGCGCGTAGTGCAGAGGCATCTGGCTTGTGGCTGGGCCCCAGGGGACAGGGAAGGGTCAGCAGGAAGACGAGGCCCAGCTTGGGACCCACTAATTCCCGTCTTGTCCGAGCTCCATGTCTTCAGGCTCTTTATCTATGCTAAGTAATTCTCCATGGCTGCCAAGGCTTTGGCACTTCTCTGCTCAAAATAACTTGGTTACAAAATGAGTTCATGAAATATTTTTATAGGCAAAATAAGCCCCGTGCTCTTCCAAAGCAGTGTGCCTCCCTTTCTTCCCCTCCTCAAATACAATTTTTTGTGTCATCTCTTGGAGTTAAACGTTTATCATTTATCAAATATTTTCTGTGTCCTATACTTTATCTATTTGATATAAAGTAAGTGTTTCTAGGTTTACTGATGGTTATGTTTTTATTACTTGTTACTAAAAGTAGCTTAAAGCCCCATGCAGCCCCATTTTGGTTTTATTTTCCTGTATATTACGTTCTCTCATACCACCAAAGGATGCCTGGACTAGTCTATGACTCTGATCTTGGAGCAGTACCTGGCCTTTCCTGGCCAACAGCATTAGAGGTGTCAGAGGTGTTAAGGGATAGTGGCTTGTAACCTCTGTCCTGCTTTACTTTAATCTAGTGAGCTATTGAGAAATCTCCCTGTAGGAACTGTGTGCAGTTCTGGGCTACTGTGTGCAGTTCTGGGCTCCCCAGTATAAGAGGGACGTGGAGCTTCTCGAGAGGGTCCAGAGAAGGGCAACCAGGATGATTAAGGAAATGGAACATCTCTCGTACGAAGAGAGGCTGAGTGAGCTGGGGCTGTTTTCTCTGGAGAAGAGAAGGGTCAGAGGGGATATGATTAGTATGTATAAGTTCAGGAAGGGAGAATGCAGGGAGGAAGGGGACAGGCTGTTTTCACTGGTGGCCAGCGATAGGACGAGGGGTAATGG